>JAVXUL010109290.1:0-18455 GCA_035590515.1 Trichilia minutiflora
GTGTTGGGATGAAGTTGGTGAGAGAAAACCTGATGGTATTGAGTTGATTACGATCACCACTGAGAAAGTTAAGATTATCAGAGAAAGATTGAAAGCAGTCCAAGATAAATAGAAATCCTATGCTGATACTCAGAGAAGAGCATTGAAATTTGAAGTAAGCGATCAGGGTTTCTTGAAAGTATCATTTTGGAAAGGAATAATCAGGTTCAAAAATCGAGGAAAGTTACATCTTTGGTATATTGGACCCATTGGTATTGTAGAAAGGATAAGCCCAGTAGCCTATAGATTGGATTTGCCATCACAGCTGAGTCGGATACATGATGTGTTCCATGTATCAATGTTCAAGAAGTATGTGCCGGATCCTTCGCATATACTTGAGACACCACCGGTGGATTTGAGAGATAATCTTAATTGTGTAGTCTAACCGGTGAGGATACTTGATTTGCAAGAATAGGTCCTAAGAAATAAGACTATTTTGATGGTAAAAGTCTTATGACAGAGTGCCATAGTTGAGGAGATGACTTGGGAGCTAGAGAGTCTGATGAGACGACAGTATCCCCATCTTTTCTAATGACTAGATATGTGTTTAGCCTAAAGAAAAGGTCTTTGTATATTTTATGTGACGTATATTTTATTTTCATTACTATTTTATTCTATAGAAGTTGCAGTTTCTTCTCTTAGTAATCAATAACAAGTGAAGTATTCTAAAATATCATTATTTGATTATTAAGGGAAAGAGGAGCTGTATGTCTTAGTAAACTCTTTTATTACTGTTTATCATGTACATCATCTAGAATTTTGAGGATAAAATTCATATAAGGGGGGAAGAATTGTGAAACCCGTCCCTTAGGGTTATGGGCATTATAATGAAACCCTCCTGAGACTCTATACTTGATTTTGCATATAGATCATGCATTAGAGGGTGTAATAACTTGAAGTTATATGTAAGGAGGTGTGTGGTATAGAATATGAGCTTATGAGAAAGAACTCAATCTTTGACTCCAAAATCATCTTCAATTGAGAAAAAGTTCATATCATTTTTGGAGAGCTCGGAGGGACCTTTCCATTGATATATTATGGGTTTTATGACGATATCCAAGCCAAAAGTTATGACTATTTAAAGTAGCAGTCCTTGGAAGGAGGTTTAGAGGCAAAGGTATCGATACGTTTAGGGAAACGTATTGATACATTCTGGGTGAAGCCAAAGGTATCGATACCTTTGATGAAGGGTATCGATACCTTGACAATATATTAAACAATAATGAGCCAAACGTATCGATACGTTAAAAGTATTATGAATAGTAATAATACCAAGCGTTTCGATACCTTGGTAAGGGTATCGACACCTTTGTGATGGAGATGAAATCTGCTTGTGACGAAACGTATCGATACGTTGAGAAAGGTATCGATATTTTGTAGGCTTAGTAAATAGTAAATAACTAAATATATCGATACGTTGAAGGAAGGTATCGATACGTTGCAAGTATGATGCCAAAGGTATCGATACGTTTATGAAAGGTATTGACACCTTTGAGCGATTTCACAGCCTATTTACACAGAATAGGGGATCGTATTTCCCATTTCGATTTTTCACTTTCTCTTTCATTATTTTTGATAGAAATCATTTCTCTCTCACTCTTGAAACTGATCTCCACCATTTCTCAACCAAACTTCCCCATTTCAGTTCCTATGAACTGAGAATCAACACTAGAACCTAAAAATCTCCTTCGATCGGAGTTCTAACCGTCGGTTTGAGAGGAATCGTAAAAGAAAGGTTGTGATAAATAGTAGTCAAAAAAAGAGATTTGAACCAAAAAGGGGTTCTAAGCTCACCTACCAGTTCGGGTAAGCCGATCCCTCACCTCATCTCTCTATTTTGAGCTACATGTTTACGTAAATCTAAGAATATATAGCTCGAATACTATTCATAAAACCTTAAAAATTAGGATTTTTTCTAATTTATCATCGGTATCAATAAATTAGAGGGCTTTGATAGCTAGTGGTGTTAAAATTGATGAAAAATATTTGTAGGTGGAGCGAAATCAATGAGAGCAGTATGTTAGAGAGAGAGGGGGTAGAGAGAGAGACAGAGGAGTACGAGAGTTGCATGAGCATGCATCACATCATATACGTACATTATGACAGATTATTGAATCTGTATTTGTATGTGTATTTAGGGGTGATAGCCGAGACGAGAGGATCTCCGCCGCGAGAAGGATACCAAGAGGGTGGTTTCTCACCCCAGAACGGTGAGTGGACACATTACTTTCCCTTCACCTCATTTTATATTATTTTTGAATAACTATAATGCTAGAGATGATAACATGTGAATATATATATATATAACTGAAATGAGGAGGCATTGGATGTATGTTGTGTGGTGGGTGGGATGGCCCCTTGTTTGTGATAGAAATAGGATTATCATGAATCTTTAGTTGCCAGGAATGTGAGGCCAGAGGCCTCTTATGCTTATGTTTATTGATAACATGATGTTACGAGATTGAGGCCAAAGGCCAATAACAAATGATACTTTCATATGATATTCTGTGACTATGGCATAATTGTGTCTGTATAATGACCGGGGTGTCATGGTTGTTATTTGGCCTTGTGTGCCACTATGTTTATTTAATTGGTTTTGGCTTGATGAGCCATTGATGTTTATTTACAATTATGTGTGCCATGTTATTGATTTACATGTGGATGAGGATTGGCCATACAGCTCATAGAGAGTGGGTGAAATCTAATAGTCCTAGGATGAGGATTGGCTATACAGCTTATGATAGAGTGAGTGAAATTTAATAGACCCAGGAATATGGATTGTCCGTACAGTCCAAGATGGGATGGGTGAAATCCAACATGTCTAGGTAAGAGCACACATCCTCAACTAGGGTTGCGGATCAGCCATACAGTTCGGAGGGAGTGGATGGGATCCTATAGACCGAGGGGTTATATACATATTTGATTTGTATTGACTTTCATAGTTATATAAATTATGCCCCATCACATTTGTTTTGAATTTTAAGGATTTCAAGGAAATTTTGAAATCAGTGTATATATATTCATATGCTATGTTGTTTTCTTGTTTACTCACTGAGTGTTTCTCCAAATACTCACCTCTCACTTTCCAATTCAGGTTAGTGTAGTCGAACGCGACATAGTATAGCTGAAGCGAGATTTCAGTACAATTTTACAGGAACTTGACTCAGGTCTTTATATTATGGTCAACTGTATGTTAAAATATTTGTAATGAAGTGATTTGATGTATTTGACTTGGCCAAAAATATTTTGTAATATATTTTGAGAAAATACAGATGTTGATATATGTTTGATTGAAAATCTTTTATTTTGTAATCTTTTATTTGAAAATGAGTTTAAAAATAGGTACTAATGCCTTGCAGTTCTAGGAGTGCATTCTAAGTAATAGGATGTATTTTTAGGATTCGTGACAATTGTCACGTAACCGACTAGGATCAGGGCGTGACATTTTCAATAAAGAGTATATAGGAAAATCGAATCATACCTAAAAGACAAGAGTAAGTCTTGTATTTTATTTTTTTGGTATCGTTAATATCCTCTTCATCAAATATTGATGGTTGTGGTATGTATAGTTGCTAAAGGTCATCGAAGGAAGACCTTGACTTCTTTTTTGAATATGAATAACTTTCAATTATATTTTCAATCAACATAAGTATACCTACAAGAAACCACAACAACCAAAATAACATAGCCATCAAAAGCTTCTCTCCTCTATCAACTCTACCCCACTTAAATTGGCCACAATTCCTCCATATTAAATTTCACTTCTCCAAACAACAACAAACATCTAATATAATAATTTTTTCATAATCACACATATAATAATCATAAGTCCATAAAAATCCATCAAAATTTTTTCTCATTACTAGTAAACATATAAATTCAACCAATACATTGTACTACTCAATGTATTTCCTAGGAACTTTAATAAATCATAAATCTCTAAATTTCACCAAAAAATTTATAAAAGATGTAAAAACTTACAAATTTTTTAAAAAAATTATGTTACTGAGATGGTAGTTCCTTTTCTTATTTTCAAGTTTATTTTAGGATGAGTTTAGTGTTAGTTAGTCTAGTGGAAGTGGTTTTAATTATGAAAATTAGACTTTTATTGTAAAAACTTGATGAATTGATGAAGATTAAGTGATGATTTAGTGCTTGGATGGATTTTTTTTTATGGTAGATAATGGTGATTTTTTAGTGGGTTTATTTAGATTTAGAGAAAGAAGGGGAGGATTATCATCTACTTTCATACTGTGCATTCTTGGCACCTTATCAAGATTAGTATCAATACTTGGGCTCTCTTATTTGGTGCTTTTTTATCAAGAAACATGTTCACATCTCATGCAAAACATCCACCTATTATTCAAGATCTCATCTCAATGACATCTAATCTTATTAAAACATCCAAACACATATAATCAACTTAACCAAGGGTTCATAATCTGATTATGAATAATCTAATCATATTAGATTTAGATGGAAAACAAATTTTTCATTAAAACCCTTAAGTAGCCAAATTTTATCCATGTTTGTTTTCTTTTGATTTCAACAAAATACAAGCAAATCATAACCATAAATTTCATGTCTCGACCCTAGGAATCAACCACGTGACAACTCATCTTGAATCTAAGAAATGCATTCTATTAATTAGAATCATTCCATAGATATACAAAACATTAAAACTTGTTCTGAATTCATTTCCTAACGTAAAATAAAGTATAAATACTTTTCATATATATATATATATAACACTTGTATGTCGATATCAATACAAACTCATTATAATAAATATTTACTTCAAACAACTCAATATAATCAATATTCAATTGAATAGAATACATAATTTTTAAACTTATTTAATACAAACGTTTTGCTCAGTTCAATAGACCATATTGTCAAAAAATAAGTCGAGTACCTTCATATACCTCCATAATTATCTCACTACACCCAATGACTACCTATCAGAAAACCTTAATTCAAGCTTGTCCCGAGTAATATTAAAGTATGTTAATTCATTCACAAATAATTATAATGTTGTTAAGTCTAAAAATCATTTATACAACTGATACAGCGAATGTTCAATTGACGATTAAGTATAATTAACATTTAGATAAATTGTATGAGTCTGTTCAGTGAACTCATACTCAACTAATGAGTACCTATACACTTCTTTTAATATCTTCAAACAAGTCATTTATGAGATCGATTACCCTCCATCCGATAGAACAAGAATAGTGTATATTACTCTATACGATACTATAAATATCCCATTTTATAATACTATGACTAAAATATTTAGGAATGACATTACTAATATATAGTCTTACAAATATGATTTCATCATAATAATGTGTATTGCATATATTCTATGAGCTTTATCGTTATATGTAAATAAAACATATATATCGATATGATAAAAATAACATAATAGAAATACTCATTTTTATTAATCAAAAGATTTATAAGAGATTCATAAAATTACAATTATAAATTATATTATGATTAGTTTTTTGGGCACATATCTCTTTCACTTATGTGGCTTCATAACTAGAAATCCAATGAAATTCTTTCTTATCTATCGTATAATAAAATGCATTGATGGCTTTAACATTTATAGAGACATTTCTTTTGTTAATCTCATCCTACTCACTTTTAGTTTTGGTTATACTCTCTCCTCTTTTATTTACCGTTTTAGGGATGAAGAGGCATTCACTCACTATTTTCAAAATCTATAAATTATATACAAAATTTCATTTTAACTTTTCAATAAGCATAATCATTTTCATAAAAAAATAGAGGTCTAAATGTGGATTACCCTTCCAAGTGTCCTAATTAAAGTTTCCATGATCTTCCCTTAAATGGTTAAGTTCTAAACAAAAGAACCTAACTCTAACACCAATTGAAATACTAAAAAACAATTCAAAAGGAAGGATGAATTGGGTTTCTAACAATGAAGGCTAAACAATAAATTTCACACTTACCATAATCGTTCAACTACCACAATAATTCATAACAAATATGCAAGTAGTAAAGAGAGCAAGGCAAAAAAAAATCAAACATTAAGTTTTATAGTGATTTGGTTAATCTCAAATCTACAATCACTATCTTCAAATTTTCTTTGAAAGTTTTACTAATGTACCAAACCAAAGGCTTCAATTTTTACAACAAGAGAATTTATCACACCTTTTAAACTCTTCACAAGTGATTCAATTCAAACCACTTTACTTCACAAACCAAATGAAAAACCACACTCTTTCACTTCTTTACAAATAAGATAGTGGAAATAAAATAAGAAAAAACCTTTTGAAGTTTCTCTTCCAAAGATATTGATGCAAAATGAAGAATTAGGATTTTGATTGATGAATTTTGACAAATGTAAGTTAAGGACATTTTTAAACCTCAATGATATCAAAGAAAAATGTTCTATTTCATTCTTGTTGTTTACACAATGGAAAGGAACTCATTTTTATAGTTAGGTTTAAAAACTAGACAATAGACATAGAAAATATCCATTAGATTCAAAATTTTCAAGCATTTAGTTGACCTTTTGGTCCCTTTCGATCGGTTGAAAATGGAAGGTTTTTTGTCCAAATTTTTGTACTTATTCAATCTAATGTTTGGCTTTTATTGGTCTACCTTTTGATTGACTGGATTACTCCGTTTGGTTGACTTACTCCTTTTGAAACTAGTTTTAAAAATCTAACAATTTGGTCTAGTTTACAATAGATTTGAAAAACTTACATTTAAATCGAAAGCTTAGCAAGTTTGAGAATAGATAATTAAGTCCAAAGCTTTACGAGTTTAAAAAATTTAATGTTTAAATTCAAAATTTTGTTAATTTAAAAATATGTAATTAAGTTTAAAATCTTGTGGTTTTGAAAATGTAACAATAAAATCCATTATTCTTACAAATTAAAAAATATGACAATTAAATCTATAAACGTATTTTGACTCATGAAAAGAAGACTTGTAAACTTATCAATTTTTTAAGATTACAATTATACATGCGAGTATACATAAAATATTTATAAATATGTATCACACACTTGTGACTTATTCCTTCTAGTTTGACTTATTGAAACTTCTTTATCTTAACTTAATTTAACACTTTATTTTGTTATCATAAAAATATAAAATTATATAACTCTAAGATGAACAAATTATATCCATAATCAATTGATTTTTGATAATTTTGGTAACATGACCCATGTGTTTCTTATTGTCTATGCGATCCTCTTGTAATAGGAAAACTTCAAGCAAATAAAAAGAATCACATTAAAATTGTTCGGAAGGAAAGTCTTGTGGGAAGCGTTATTGTTGAAGATGACGAATTTAAACTCTCGGACTCGGGTCGCACAATCTAATCCGGTTGCAATAAGACTAGCTCATCTTCTTAAGACCCAAGCAACTTCCGACTGTGGCCCAATCTCAGTCCGCAGGAAAAACTAGCCTAGTCAGTAGCATTATCTTCAATCCAATCAATTCTGATTCTTCCGGAGTGATTAACGAATTCTATTCGTTGGATCACCGCAAGCAAAGTTTATTTTCGATTTTGACACGTATAGAAAATGTGTATGGCTAGGATTACATGTAATGGTGCATTCTCGATGTGCAAGGAGAGGAAGGAAAAATTTGAACTTTTTTACTGATGGATTCATAATCAATATACTCCATTTTCGTCTTAAATTTTTACAGTTATTATTATTATTTGGAATAAAGAGAAGAGTTATTATGTTTACTTCATAATCTTTGATTTATTGAATCTATACGATCTTTATATGATTTAATCCTTGCATCAGTCTGATTTTAGAATTATAAATTGTTAGAAAAAAATTTAATTGAATCCATTTTCTCATAAATTTATCTAATTTATATTTTCTCATAAATGAAGCATTAAATTCAATCGTAGGTACAATTGCTTTTATTTTTTCATATAGTAATTTTGACTTTTTTGTTGCAAATTACAAGTTTTTTTTAATAATTTTCAAATTTTCTTTGTCTTTTTTTAAGTTTTTAAAAATTGAAAATTATGCTGAAAATATTGAAAATTATAATAAAAAAATTAAAAATTATATATTAATGATATACAATATAACTAAATGTACCTTAACATGATGCACATTACATATCACAATTTGGAATCAGGTGAATTGAATTTCTAAACGCATTAATTTTTAATTTATACATTTATTTTTTTTAAGTCATTCTCTTTTTATGATTTGTATGTCATTATTTGGCCATGTGATTTAGCTTTTCTACCTTGAAGTTGCTCCTTCCTTGCATAAGTATTCTACTGTTTTACATTTCGGCGTTGACTTTTGTCTTAGCATCTTTGATCTTCTCTGAAGAATTTCTCTGTTTTCATCACAAAACTTCAATAACTTCCTTCATGGCTTCAACTTTATTGTCTTCTTCTTGCAACTATGAGGTCTTCCTCAGTTTTAGAGGGGAGGATACACGTGAAACTTTTACTAGTCATCTCTTTAAAGAATTGAATGAAAGAAAGAAAATAAAAACCTTCATTGATGAAGATCTGAAGAGAGGAGAGGAGATTTCTCCTTCTCTTTTGACTGCAATTGAAGGATCAATGATTTCAATAATCATTTTATCAAAAGATTATGCTTCTTCCAAATGGTGTTTGGACGAACTTGTGAAGATTCTTCAATGGAAGAAAACAAATGGGCAGATTGTTATACCCGTTTTCTACCATGTTCGTCCATCGGAGGTGAGAAATCAAACAGGATGCTATGCTGAAGCTTTTCGTAAGCATGAAAAAAATTTAATGAAGATTCCAGCAGAAAAGATTCAGAACTGGAGAGTTGCATTGACAGAAGTATCCTATCTCTCTGGACACGAATCTGAGAAAATCAGGTAACTAAGATTATGAAGAAAAAAAATGAAGTATCATTTACTCAGTCATCATTTATGTTTTAATAAAGTGAGAAAAATGTTTTATTTTTCTAATTTTGTATTTCATCTTCATTTTTGCAAGGCCCGAGTCAAAACTTATAGATGTGGTTGTCAAAGATGTTTTGAAGAAATTAGAAGATATAATAGTCTCAACTGATTTCAATGGTCTTGTTGGGATAAATTCCCGAATTGAGCAAGTTAAATCACTACTATGTATTGGATTGCAAGATTTTCGAATTGTAGGAATTTGGGGTATGGGTGGTATAGGTAAGACAACCCTTGCTGAAGCTATTTTCAAACAATTTTCTCGTGATTTTGAAGGTAAATGTTTCATGGAAAATGTTCGAGAAAAACTAGAAAAAGGGCGTGAATTAAAAGATCTGCAAAAGGAACTTTTTTCTCATTTATTAGATGAAACGCTTCAGAAAGTTGATCCAAATTTACCACAACATACTCGAGAGAGGCTTCGACGCACAAAAGTTTTTATTGTTCTTGATGATGTGAATGAGTTGAAACAGTTAGAATGTCTAGCTGGAGGGCCTGATCTATTCGGTTCAGGAAGCAAAATAATTGTAACCACGAGAGACAAACGAGTTCTTGATCAATATAGCGTGGATGGTGTATATAAAGTCAAGGAAATGAACTACGTTGAAGCTCTTGAACACTTCAATAATTTTGCTTTTAGACAAAAGAATCGTCCTGAAGATCTTATGGAGCTCTCCAATAGAGTAGTAGACTATGCAAAAGGCAATCCACTAGCCCTTAGAGTGTTGGGTTCTTTCCTTTATCCGAAGGACAAACGAGACTGGGAAATTGCATTGCACAACTTAAACAAGATTTCTCACCATGATATTTTTGACGTTCTTAAGCTTAGTTATAATGAGCTGGATCCAGATGTGAAGGATATATTCCTTGACATTGCATGTTTCTTTAAAGGAGATGATAAAGATCACCTGATATCAATATCTGACAATTGTTATTTGATGCATTATGGATTGGACATCCTTAACGATAAGTCACTTATAACAATATCACACAGCAAAATAGAAATGCACGATTTACTGCAAGAAATGGGTCGAGAAATCGTTCGTTTTGAATCTCAGGAACTAGGAAAACGCAGCAGGTTATGGCATCACGACGATGTTTGTCATTTACTAAAAACAGGAAAGGTAATCAATAGCCTTAATTTTTTATTTTGTTTATCATACGGGTGTTTGATAAAAATAAGTCATGCAAATTTTACTTTCAATACTTCAAAATAATTTCATAAAATTTTATTCAATTCTCGTGAATTTTATTTTATTTTATTTGTTTATGTTACCAGGGCACGCACTCAATCAAAGGCATATTCTTGAATTTGTCCAAGATCAGAGACGTAAGTCTAGATTCTAGAGTCTTTACAAATATGCCTAATCTTAAATTGCTTAAATTTTATATGATTGAGCAATTTGATGAATCGTATATAAGCTCCGAAGTGCATCTTCCAGAAGGTCTTGAATATCTTTCTGGTGAATTAAGATATATCCATTGGCATGGATATCCTTTGAGAACGTTGCCAACGAATTTCAGTGCAGATAATCTTGTTGAACTTAGCTTGCCTTATAGTAAAGTTCAACAACTTTGGGAGGAAGAAAAGGTATAACACACAATACCTACATGTTTATAGTTTTTTTTTTAAATAGAAACCGTAAAATTCATTGATGCTAATTTATTTTAGTATTTTTTTATTTTTTTATTTCAGGAAGCTTCTAAGTTGAAATACATAGACCTCCAGCACTCGCAATATCTCACTAGGATTCCAGACCCATCAGAGACCCCAAATCTTGAGAAAATTAATCTTTTGAATTGCATAAATTTATCTCGAGTTCCAGCGTCCATCCAGAACTTCAACCATCTCAGTCTCTTGTGCTTTAGTGGCTGCACAAGTATTAGTTCTTTTCCACGCAACATTCATTTCATGTCTCCTATAAAGATTGATTTCTCCTCTTGTACTAATCTCACAGTATTTCCACGGATTTCGGGAAATATTATAAACCTAAATTTACAAGAAACAGCCATAGAGGAAGTTCCCTCATCAATTGAGAGCCTCACTAGTCTTAAAATTTTAAATCTGCTGAATTGTGAAAGGCTGACGAATCTTTCAACAAGAATTTGTAAATTGAAATCTCTTCAACGGCTGTATCTTTATGGGTGCTCAAAATTTGAGAAATTTCCGGAAATATTGGAGCAAATGGGAAGTTTGGAATATATTAGTTTGGACTTTACCAAGATTAAACAGTTGCCATCTTCAATTGAACTTCTAACAGGGCTTAGAGAATTGCAGTTGAGTTACTGTCGTAAACTTGATAGCTTGCCACAGAATTTGGGAAATTTAAGATCTTTGAAGTTGATCTTTGCTCAGAAATCGTCCATCAGTAGACTACCATTCTCTATCATAGATTTGAACAAGCTTGAAATAGTTGGGTTTAATCAGTGCAGAGGTTTGGTTTTGCCTCCATTATCAGCTGGTTTGTCTAATTTAAGAGAGCTACACTTAGTAGACTGTGATATAATTGAATTTCCTCAAGATATTATTTGTCTATCCACATTGGAAGTGCTAGATTTAAGTCGAAATAACTTTCCAAATATACCGAAAGGTATTCAGAAACTTTCTCAGTTGCGGCGACTTTCCTTGAATTTCTGCAATATGCTTCAATC
The DNA here is from genome assembly GCA_035590515.1 of Trichilia minutiflora. Classification (NCBI taxonomy): domain Eukaryota; kingdom Viridiplantae; phylum Streptophyta; class Magnoliopsida; order Sapindales; family Meliaceae; genus Trichilia; species Trichilia minutiflora. The sequence continues at coordinate 11,647 of JAVXUL010109290.1, forward strand.
ACTACCAGAGCTTCCTCTACGATTGAGATATTTGAGCGCAAATTATTGCAAGCGACTAGAATATTTGCCAGAGCTTCCAGCATGTCTAGAAAAACTAGATGCATCCTTACTGGAAACACTCAGCCAAAGCTCTGATGAACTTGATTTGAGTATCATAACGCACCAGTTTAGTTTTTGCCCGAAACTGAAAGAAAAAGCAAACAATATTTTGGCAGATTCACAACTAAGAATTCAGAAATCGGCGGTTGCATTGATGAAACTATTCCATTTCTATAAAGAGGTAAGTGATTCTCGTATATAATTCTCTATTTCTGCTCTCCATTTTTTTCTTTGCTTCTTACATCAGAAATAATGATTTGCTTATCACAGAAGCGAGCAATGGATATTTATTTACCTGGAAGTGGAAATATTCCAGAGTGGTTCAATAATCGATGTTTAGGATCTTCAATAACTATTCAACTGCCACAGTATTCTTGTAGCAGAAACTTCATCGGTTTCGCGCTTTGTGTTGTTTTTGGATTTGAAGAAGATTCTCATGCCAGTGACCGAGAATTCTATGTCACTCGTAGTTACCGTTTTAAAACACAGACTCCCTCAACAACCGAGTATTTTGGTGGTACGGATATTAGTAGATGCACATTCATTGAGTCGGACGTGGTCTTTCTTGGATTTGATCCGTGTTGGATGGTAAATCCACCTGATGACGACTACCTTTCTGCTATCTCAATTGATTTCTACATTGGGCCTTTTGTCTATTCGCCAGAAACATTCCCAAATGTAAAATGTTGCGGTGTTTGTCCTGTCTATGTACATCTTAACGAGTCCCCACCCAACACATTTATTGTAAATATGGTGCCGCCAACGGAAGAAGAATACATTCAAATTTTGAAATTAAATAAGGAAAGCACAACCACAGAGGAGGGAGTTGAACCAAGTCCAAAAGAAAATATCAACACTCCCTACCAACAAGGCTCTTTGTTTTCTCGTGTTTTTCCAAGAAGTATTTGCTTATTCGTTTTTCTAATGTAAGTCCAACGCTCTAATTAATTCCGATTTTTCTATGTTGAGGTGTTTATTTTCAATCAAGTAATTCTTTTTTCTGATGGTTACTAACTTTGTTATTCAGGTTTGTACTTCTTTTGTGCCAATACCATTCACATTGGAAATTGGCATTTGATTGGTGGAGAAGAGAAGAGAAAGCAAAGCTTTCATGCGTAAGAAGCAAGAAGTTTCGATGAAGTTTGTTTTAAAAAAATGAAGTTGTAATCTCATTTGGTGAATTCTGTTGTTTGCATATGTAGGGTTTATGGACTTCTTTCTATGCTTCAAATTTTGTTTTTAAACACAAATAAAGTCATGTTTTATAGACCCTTATACATAAAATGTGAATTGGGTTAAGAATTCACTTTGAAAACGAACCGTTTGCAAATTATAATAATAACTGTTATAAGAAATCTATTTATTGAGATTCTGTCCCCTCTTAATCGTAACAATAGTTTTATTTACAAAATGAATTGATAAATTTTCATTTTCATTTGCAGTACTGTCAATTCTATTGTTCACTTCTTAGCTTCGATTCACAGTCCTAGATCAATTTAAGTTGCTTTCACGGAGCAAAACTATTTATTTTAATCTAGCTTTAGAAGTGTTGGAGGTAAGAACATTCAAATTTTATTATCAATTTAAAAATTGCAGGTATCAAGTATCATCATATTTTGATCCCAACAATTTCTTGCTGAATATTTATGTGGGTATTAATGAAAAGTAATTTTTGTATCGCAGATTTTGAATTTTTGACCCTCTACTTCAAGAAACTTTTGGGTCAACCTCCATAAAATGATTGTGTTTGGTATGTTATGTTTTATATTCATGAGGCTATTAATAATATTCTTTACAAATAATTCTGGGTATATGGTTTCCACGAAGTATGTTTTATATAAATTTGAAAGAAAAAATAAATAATTCTTGAGAATTTTGCCAGGTCAGATTTCAGCTAGTAACTCAAATCGCCTTGAAACTGATTCTAGTTTGTGTATATCTACTTTGCCCCTTTCTTCGGCCAGTGTGAAGCAGTTGGCAAAGTACCAGGTATTATACAGATTCTAGCTAGCATTTTCTTTAAAAGATTCATTTCCATCAAATTAATTCATCTCTGCCTAGGAATAGACAGAATTTCTTGTTGGAGCAGATATGTTTGAAGATACCAAGGAGCTTTAGATAATTAAGTTTGAAGAGTTGAAGAGCAAAAAGCCATGCATTAGGCTTGAGGAAAGCAAGCCATGCCATTATAGGATTTTTCTTAGGTTCCATTGGCCTACAAACAACAAGGTTTCTTTCTTTTCAAATTCACTTCTCTTATGCAAGTCAAATTCTCTAATTGATTTATGTTTGTTTATCTTTCTGATGTGTTTATTTAATTTAATTAATTAACTGCAAGTAGGGTTTCTCCGCCTTGCCTTAAAGAACCAACAATCATCAACTCCAACATTGAGGGAATGATTAACGTTTTCTATTGACTTTCCTTACTTTTCTTGGATTAATATGTAGGTGGATATTTTATACTTTTGATAGGCTTGATGATGCTCTACGCAATTTTTTTTTAGGTTTTGGAAACGTATATATTTCAAAATTGTTAAGTTGATTGTCTCTAACTTTTAACAAAATAATGAGATGGCGTTGGTTTTTAATGTAATGGTTGACCATTGATGGCTTCTGTGAGTTGTAATTTTCATATTGTGTTTTAAGTTATAGTGTTCATGATGCTTAGTGTATGTTGAAACTTCACAAGCTTGGATATTAGGTTGGGTTTTACTTTGTATTTCTTTCTAAAATTCTCCGAAATAAATATATCAAATAAATAATAATTAAAAATATAGATAAAAAAAATCAATTACACAATATAACAATTTAAATGAAAAATATCTATAATAAAAAAATATCACGACTATTAAGAATGACGAACAAAATTTATTATGTAAATAATTGTTGCATAGCAAATGTCTTTATTCAACTCTAATTACAATTTGTCAGCTCCCAGACTTCATACATGTTCAAAACAGAAGAAACTTTATTGAGTTTCTGCATAAGTTTTCTCTGAACCTGGAAGCTATGGCAAATTACTCAAATAAGAAAGAGAAATGAAAAACCACAGAATATAGCTTCAAGTTTATTCCAGAGAAGCAAAAGAAAATGATACAGCCAAGATTAACTACTTATTTTCTTTTATACACCTTAGACTCAGAACCTTCTTGAATCTAAACCAGCTAAGCAAATCAAGAAAATCAAGAAATTAAAGCAACCGTAACTAACTAACATCTTGGCAAAATAATCCTGTACATGCACACACACACACACAGAGCTCTGCATTTACATCATATTGGATTATATCTCAACAATCTCCACCTTGATCCAATATGTCAGTATATCCACTCCTTTCGTCTGTGTAAAGCCTCTAGACACTAGCCTTACCTTATACCTTAGAGTTCCATTAGCCTCTTCCTTCTTTTTAAAAAGCCACTTACAATCAACTACCTTTTTGTCCACAGGTTTATCTACCAGTTTCCAAGTATGATTTTTCTCCAGTGAGCTCATTTCATCACACATTGTTGTATACCAATTTTGTGCTTCAGGTCCTTGCAAAGCTTCTTGAATTGTTTCTGGTTCTACAGACTCAACTTCTTTAGCAGTCATAAATGCATATGCTACCAAGTCAGCATATCCATATGTACTTGCTGGCTTTGCAACTCTCTTTGCTCTGTCCCTGACCAAGTTGTGATCAGGTCTAACATCCTGTTGCACTTCATCCTGATCTTCAAAAATTAGCTCCTACATCTTCCCTCCTGCATCAGAACTTCCTAGTTGATTCTGTAGATAAGTTTTTCCACTTTTATTAGATTCCAGCTCCATCTTGAACTGAACCCTCTTCTTTCTTGAACTGCTATCAACTTCCAAGTCTTTATCTCCACTTCTGTCAGCTGATATTTCCTCCAAGAACCTCACACCCAGGCTGACTATACATTTGCCTTCAATTCCATTGTGACACCATATCTTCCAGCCTTTCACACCATCTGGATACCTTACAAAAACTCTTTTCATAGCCATGGTATCTAACTTTCCTTGCTTTACATGTGCATATGCAGTGCACCAAAAATTTTGAGATGCTTTAAGATAGGAAGTGTTCTAGACCAGATTTCCTTAGGAGTTTTGTTGCTTAACACTGCAGAAGGTGTTCTATTGATAAGGTATGCTGTTGTATTTATTGCCTCAGCCCAGAAAAATTTGGACAGCCTACTCCCAATAGCATGCTTCTCACCTTCTCAAGAATGATTCTATTCATTCTTTGTGCTACTCCATTTTGCTGTGAAGTATAGCTCACGGTTTTATGTCTCACAATACCATGATCTTTGAACAACTTATCAAAGGAAGAATTGTAGAATTCTAAACCACTGTCTGTCCTCAATGCTTTTACTTGTTTGTTTTTCTGGTTTTCAACCAAGGTTTTTCATTCTACAAATTTTTGGAAGGCCTGATCTTTACTTTTCAAAGGATATATCCACAACTTCCTTGAAAAGTCATCAATTATGGTGATAAAATACTTAGCACCACCTAGAGAATTGATTTGTGCTAGCCCTCATACATCTGAGTGTATATAGTCTAGGACACTTTCTGCTTTATGCTTTCTCTCATCAAATTTATTTCTTTGCATTTTACTCAACACACAGCACTCACAAAACTCGAGTTCATCTTCTTTCACATCTCCTAATAAACCTTGCTATTTCAAGCTTAATAAACTCTTCTCCCTTGGGTGCCCCAACCTATGATGCCACAGCATAAGTCTATCTGTCTTCTTACTAACACCACCATTTACATCCCCAACAATCAGCTCACCATTCAGTATATATATCCCATTCTACCTATAGGCTTTCATCAGAACCATGGATCCTTTAGACACCTTAAGTACTCCATTTTCTGCTTTAAAACTACAGCCTATAAACTCTAAGGACACTAGATTCCTTTTCAAACCAGGTACAAACCTCACACCTTGCAGCTCAATCAATGTTCCATTATACATTTTCAACTTAATGGTTCTAACACTTTTAATAGGATAGGTCATATTGTTTTCTAGAATAATCTTTCCACAATCTTGCAAATTCAAGTTAGAGAAGGAAGACTTACTTAGGCACATATGAAATATGCAACTAGAATCCAGTACCCAAGCATCAGGGTTGTCTTTACCTTCCTGTTCTGCCTTGAGCAAAAATACTTCCTGAAAATTTAATTCAGAATTCTTTGCTGGCTTTACCTTCTTTCCAGGAATCTTAGGGGTCTTTGCTTGCTGTCTCTCAGGGCAATTCCTCTTGAAGTGTCCCTCTTTTTGGCAGTAAAAGCATCTCAGCTCCTTCTTTCTTGACTTTGATATGAATTGCTTCCTTACTTTATTTTCTTTATTTTCTGGCCTTCCTCTTATATTCAGTCCTTCTCCCGAGTTAAACTCCTTCTGCTGGTTCTTTCTGTTTAACTCCTTGGAGCTAAGAGCATTTTTAACATCATCTATGGAGAGTGAGGATCTTCCATAGGTAATGTGTCTATAAAATGTTCATATGACCGAGGTAGTGAAGTTAACACAAGTAGAGCTTGATCTTCATTATCAACTTGTACATCAATAGTTTCAAGATCAAGAACCAACTTGTTGAATTTATCTAAGTGATCTTCCACCGAGCCTCCCTCCTCAAGATTGAAAGAAAACATCAGTTTCTTCAAGTATAGTCTCTTGGCTGTAGATTTATACTGATATCTCTCTTCAAGCTTCTGTCAAATTCCCTTAGCTGAAGTCTCTTTAATTACTTCTCTTAATACTTTATCTGATAGTGGCAAGATCAAGGTCTTCTTACCTTTTTTTGTCTCTCCTTCACTTTAGATTCAGTGAGAGTTTTTCCTTCAGTGCTAAGTTCTTCTTCCTCAAGTGCAGAGTCTAGACCTTCATGCTCCAAGAAAACCTTCATCTTCCACAGGAAAAAATCATTATCCCTGTAAACTTCTCTAAACTGAATTTTGTTGTCACCATTTCCTCCTTTGATAAATCTACCTTGTCAAAGAAAAAGATCTGCAACACTCTCCTACAGTGAAACAGCTTCTACGAACTTGCAGAACTCTTCCTGTAATATAATAGCTTCTATGAATTTGTAGCACTCTTCCAGTAATGCACCATCTTCTTCTTGATTCCTTTCAATCTCTGATACCACCTATCAGTTCCCAAACTTCATACATGCTCAGAACAAAAGAAACTTTATTGAGTTTCTGCAGAAGTTTTCTCTGAACCTAGAAGCTATGGCAAATTACTCAAACAAGAAAGAGAAATGAAAAACCAGAGAATACAGCTCCAAGTTTTTTCTAAAGAAGCAAAAAAAAAAAATGATACAGCCAAGATTAACAACTTGTCTCCTTTTATACACCTCAGACTCATAACCTTCTTGAATCTAAACTAGCTAAGCAAATCAAGAAAATCAAAAAACTAAAGAAATCGTAACTAACTAACATCTTGGCAAAATAATCTTGTACATACACACACACACACATACAACATTGCATTTACATTATATTGGATCATAATCTCAACACAATTAATCTCAATAAATTTTATAGCTTCTCTCACTAGAATTAATGTTAGTGTGTATGCCCTAGAAACCATTCGTGTTGTCGGTTTCAGGGCTTTTGATCTTGTATAAACCTTAAATTTATTAATAAAAGAAATGGTTCTTTATTTACATACATTAGCTGCTTCCTTTATTTTATTTCATGCAAATAATACT
>JAVXUL010109309.1:0-18452 GCA_035590515.1 Trichilia minutiflora
AAAGTCTTTCATTACGAAAGTTCTGAGTAACCAGATTTTAATCTCAGTCATCATACCAATATCATTGCCCATAAATAATATGTCATTCACATACAATATGAGAAATACAATGGCTTAATCTTTAACCCATTTATAAATGCAAGGTTTATCTGGGTTCTGTTCAAATCCATACGATTTGATCATATTATCAAATCGTTTATTCCAAATACGGGAAGCTTACTTTAATCTATAAATGGATTAATACAACTTGCATACCTTATTTCTATCTATAGTAGACACGAAACCAACAGGTTGCTGTAAATTTATTTTCCTCAAGATACCAGTTGAGGAATGTAATTTTCATATCCATCTGTTAGAACTTGAAATCATGATATACTGCTATGGTTAGTATGATACGGATGGACCATGAGCGAGAAGGTATCCTCATAATCCAACCTTTATTTCTGAGTACCCCTTCAAATAAGCCATGCTTTATAGGTCTAAACCTCACCATCCTTACCAATCTTTCTAATGTCGATCTACTTACAACCAATAGGAGTAAATCCTTTTGGTGGATCAACAAGTATCAAAACTTTATTGATATACATGGATTGAATCTCAGAATCCATAGCCTCTAGCCATCTACCTAAATCTCTATCCAGGATAGTTTCTGCGTAGCTTCTAGAATCATCAGGATGATCTGCCTCTCCCACTAAGTCAGAGTCAAACTCTGACTCGTGGAGGAGACCATATCGCTCCAGAGGATGCGATATCTTAGAAGATCAATATATTGGAATTTGAATTAAAATTAAGATTTGCTAACTGGACTATCCAGACATAATATCATCGGATTGAGCTTCTAAAGACCCTTCCTTAAGTTCAATAAATCTACCTGCACCATCTTCTTGTAAGAACTTTTCTTCTAAGAAGTGTGCATTTCCACTGACCATGATATGCTGATCAATATGAAAGTAGAAATAATATCCTAAACTAACTTTAGGATATCCGATGAACTTTCCTTCTCAGATTTGACATCCAACTTATCAGGGTCAACTAATTTAACATAAGTTGGACATCCCCAGATACTTGTATAATCGAGACTAGAGTTCTTACTACTCTATATCTCATACGGAGTCTTCTAAACTAACTTTGATAGGACTTTATTCAGGATATGCGCAACAGAAAACAGAGCATACTCCCACAAATACATTGGTAAGTTTGTAAAACTCACCATTACTCGTACCATATCTAATAGGGTACGATTCCTCCTTTCTACCACACCATTCATTTGTGGTGTGTAAGGGAAAGTACATAGGGAAACTATTCCATTATTAGTCAAGAATTCGTGAAACTCTGTACTCAAGTAGTTATCCCCACGATCCAATTATAGAGCTTTAATACTCTTTCCAGTTTGTTTCTCTACTTCATTCTTAAATTCTCTGAACATTTCAAAAGATTTAAATTTGTATTTCAATAAATACACATACCAATATCGTGATATCGCATCGATATAAGTAATGAAGTAGTCAAATCCACCTATGATTTTAGAACTAAATAATCCATATACATCTATATGTATGAATTCTAATAGCTCCTTAGATCCCTCTCTCCTTTACATTTAAAGGAAGATTTCATCATTTTACCTTGGAGAAATGATTCATAAGTTGGTAAGGGTTCTAAACCCAATGAACTCAAAAGTTCACTTGTGCCAAGTTGAATAAGTTTTCTGTCTACTATATGACCTAATCTATAGTCCCATGGGATTTTAAGATTTGATATATCATGAATTCTTGTATTAATAATGGATTTTATTGAATAAATGTTATTCAATATTATAATATATAATCTATTTGTATTTGTTGCTTTGCCCATGAATACATTTCAAAAATGTGTTAAACAGTCCTTTTCTATAAACTGTACACTGTAACTATCTTTATATAGTACAAAAATAGAAACGATGTTTTAGTGGCATTAATAAAATACAACATAGAGTTGAATCTCATGATGTGTCCAGTAGATAATCTAAACTCACAAGATTTTTTAGCTTTAGTAGCAATAGTTGCCCCATTAGCCATTCTTAAAAGGATTTTGCCTCTTGACAATACTGAACAATTCTTTAATGTCTGTAGAGAGAAACATATATGAGAAATAGCTGCAGAATCTAATATCCTTGAATGATGATCTGAAATACCACTTCATTCATAATTAATCATCATACAGCTATTAGTACCTTTATCTGACTTCATAAGTCTGTCAAGGTAATTAGGATAACACCTCTGAATATGTTCTATTTTCCCGTAAAGAAAATAATTTTTCTTTATTCGTATTTGTGCAATTAGTCCCTTTCAAACTTTTAAAAGTCAATCAAAAGTTTGATATGTAAGTTGGAGAACACCATTTAGTGTATGTTTTATAATGTATCATTTAGTATCACTTTCAGCTTAAAAAACTGAAGAGACACAGAAAATAGATTATTAGTGATCTTATATAGTATTAATCAACAATTTGATTAATAAAAAATTCAAATAATTTTGAATAATAACAATTAAACAATTTAAAAGTTATTAATATATGCTAATCATATTAACTTCTACTATTTAATTTGAATCTCACACTTCTCATATAGGACTCAAAAGTTTCGTTGGAATTTTGTTATTATTAGTAGTAGAGAATCAACATTTTATCAGAAATAACCAACCTCACATAATAGAAATCTTGGTAAATTAACCCCAATAAGTAGGAAACACATTTTCTTTTACATCTCCATGTAAGGTTTGATTCTTTGTTTAGCCCTAACTTCGGACACCTCACATTTTATAAATCTTAGCATCCTAGGTCAGTTAAACCTGAACCATTGCACTTTCTCAAAGTGTTATTTTCACCTCTCTCACGCATAATAAAAATCTTGGTCAAGATGAAAATACGCACCCAAGAACCAGATGACGGATTTCTAAAACACAAATCAATACCCCTCACATAATAGAAATCTTGGGATATTAATTTATGTCAAAGACCTCCACGTCATCCCACAATGGGAGGCTAGGATTTAATAATTATATAGGGAGTCATACTGTATATCATTTGAACCCTGTGTCATACACCTGTTCATTAATACACAGAATTTAACATTTATGATTTCACAAAATCACAAATGTATTTAGTAAACAATTTACCAAATAAATATGCAAAATTCAAAGTTATAAACTATTTGATAAAAAGTTTTAAACCTTGAATAATATTTATACATCATATGAACAAATATTATTTTAAAACCAATTTTAAAACATTTCTATTAAAACTATTTTAAAATACATTTTAAAATACTTTTAAAAATTTTCATTGAATGCATAATTATCAATATTCTTCATCCTATGAACCAATATTGATTAGCAATGTATATACATATATATATCAAATATACATATGCATATCATTTACTTATTATGCATATTTGATTAACAATTCCCTAACTGTTAATATACATGTAACAATTACATATTTATATTTAGAAATCCAATTTCTAAATTGAAAAATATATTTTTCATATATTTGCTTGTGTTTAGACTCTTGTCATACAAGTTTTGTGTGTCATTTGTGCATCAAAATTATAGTTTCAGGAATTTCGATTCTTTTCATACAAGAATTGTATTTTGTGTATTTTTTCTAAGGTTACTAGTCAAACTAGATACCTTATTTGGCTTGATCAAAAATTTGATTGGGTGAACTACGTTAACTAGTCAAATTAAGCCAATCAGTCATTGACTTGACTAACTTGTTGAAATGATTAATGAGCCACACCAATATAATTAGCAACTTGTTACTAATTATTTTTAACCAAATAAATCCGATTTGTCTAGTTATGCTATCATAATTTTTATTTTTATCTAAATTTATTTTCACACATTTCAATACGCATCAATATACATCATCATGTATACAATACATATATCAAAAATATGTATATAATATACACACGTACAACTTACACATATGCACACTTAATGAAATATAAAAAGATATATATATAAACATGTTTGTGTATTTAATCATCATTAAACACTTAATAAAATATTATAATATTATCATTTATGTATTTAAACCATTTAAACACATATTTAATGTTCATACAATCAGAATTCAAAAATCAAGCCTACTTTAAAAGTTTATTATATAAATATTTTAATATTTATTTATCAAATAAATAATTTTGATATTTATTTATTTCTTCAACATTTGAACACCTAAATAAATATTTTATATTCAACATTTGAATATATTGATTTTAAATCAATATTTAAAAATACACAAAATAATTTAATTAATTATCAAATAATTAATATTTAAATAATTTTAATTTTACTCTCGAAAAAGGTCGATGTGTCGTTTTCATTAAAACCCAATAATAAGTGATCAATATCACTCAAAATGCAAGTTGAGATATGTTTGAAGTCCGATTACACAAAAAATGAGAAAAACTCATTTTACGATAAAAAACAGGCACGGGGGCGTGGTATGGGCAAGCTGGCGCACAGGCATAGGCGGCGTGTGCCTCATGCACCCATCCGTTAGCAGCTGGATGGGTGCGTGCACTGCCTGAAAAAAAACAGGGGCTTGAGGCCCTTGTGCCCGAATCTTTAGCATTTTTTTCTTTAATTCCAAAAGGTTTCAAAACAAAAGCAACATCAAAATCACTTCATAACACATCCAACTACTTGTCAAAAATGCCCAAACACATCACCAAGCCCATTTGATACACAAACAAACTCAAAACACACAATGGTACAAAAATATGCTAAAATGGCGCCTAGTTGAGTTCCAAACTCAATTCTCTCACTTGGCCAACTACAACCATCATTCCTAAGCTTCATTTATCATATAACAAGTCTTAAAAACACAATGGAATTGATGTAAAACAATTCCCCATCAAGAAACACATATTGGCACCAAGCTCTCCCAAATGACATCCATTTAGGGTTTCACCAAAACATCAAGCAAACAAAGAACCATCCCATCAACCAAATATGCTCTGATATCATTTGTTGATTTCTAATGGCCTAAAACATGGATAAATGAAATTTTTCTCCCTAGGGAACAAGCCCTAAAACCATGCAATTCAATGAACCATCTAGGTTGCAAAATGAAAGCTAAATGAGGGTTTGGTATGCTAACCTTGCTAGCCATTGATTTTGATGAAGACCAAGCTCACAAGTGTGAGCTCTCAACATTTGAAACCCTCCCTTTTTGAGCTTCCATAGTGCCTCACGTTGGTGGAGAAGAAGAGACCCAAATTGAATCAATTTTCCATCATTTTTTATTTTCAAATAAATCAATATTTATCCAAATAAAATGATAAAAAACGGCCAAGTTATATGATACAAACATGCTCATTTTACATGGATGAGCTCAAGTCAAATGTGTATAAATCTTTGACCTAGAATAATTAATTAAAATTAATTAATTAATATATTAAAAGTATATATTAAAAGCCAAGTGTCAAAATATTATCCATATAAATTCTAACACTTGTCAAATTCTCTAACCATTAAAGAATTAGATAATTAGACATATTAATATATATTTTAAATTTTTATAAATCTATAATTATGGTATATTTATCATAATGCCTTTGGTCAACATTATACACAAGGATAAAATGATAATTTCCTTTTAAATTAAATTCTTTAATTTAAAATTTATCATTTTCTATTAAAATCATATTTTAATATATTTGATCATTACAATTATCAAATTTAAAAATGTAATTTACAATAAATTACATATTTATATCACATAGGGGTAAAATGGTTATTTTATACTAAATTAAATAATTTAATTTAGTTTTTATCATTTCACCTTAGAATCACATTCTAACATGTTTTATGATCATTATTATCATTTTGGATAATGTAATTTACATTAAATTACTATGTGATATCAATATATCACTTTTTTAACACTTGAAAGAATAATAAATACATATAATGTTTATATGTAATTATTTTGGCATTTCAAGTTATTATGAGATCGCTAGCCTTCTCTCAATAACATTTTATCTTCTCTTCCTTTATGGAAACTCTTAGTAAATTAGGTGGACCGTGAAGGTTCACCGTGACTTAGCCGTGAGTTAATGTCAAACACTTCGACTTTGAATAATTCAGTTTCGAATATTTCGATACCCAACGACTATAGTTAGTGTCTAGCTATGTATCATCATCCCTAAGTGACGATGAAGAAGTGTCTTTATCAAACCTCTATTGATTGCACGTCATACGTAGGTAATATCCCTCCGTTGTCATATCTTGATCGAGTCAGGGTTCATAGATTATCAAAACTCTAATCTCGATGTCTATACAAATCATCAATCATATGTCATGATTGCTATGGCCATAGATTTAAAATCTATATATCATATCGGCATTCGTTTGGGAACTCAACTCAGACAGAGTCAACGAAAACTCTCAGTCTATAGTATCGATTCAATAGATCCCATCTTGACTGTCAATCGAACACCTATATGAATAAAGCATACCCAAATCGACTTCTTGTACAAGGCGTGATTAACCTTGCACGTATACACCATATAAAATATATCCAACCATACAGAGTCCGATTTTAAATGTCTCAGGTCTAAGGATTATATCACACACTATTGCAATCTATTGACAAATCATTGATTATATGTATACCATATGATTTGTCAATATTTAACCCTGTTCGATAAATAGCTCATCAACTATAAATCCATACTAATACGCTTATGATAATATCCATATTGTCAACCTATATATATCATCAATGATATCATTAAGTGGTAACTAATATGCTTACTATGTCATATAGTTGTCCAACCTATATCACATGCGTAAAGAATATTTTGATAATTTTATTTAATAATTAAGTGAAAATATCTAGATATTTCACATATATTTTTTATAAATGAGCATACCAATATAAAAGAAACAGTTAATGTATGTGAATAAAGAACAATTCTTTTATTGATAAACTAAAGTTAATACAAGATCACTAGCCCTGAAATTGATAACACGAATTGTTTCTAGGGCATGCACTAATAATTTATATTCATGAATGAAAATCTTCTACATTGTGTTATTTTTGAAAATATGTTTACAATAGGTACTAATGTCTTAAGGTCTTGAGATTACATTTTACTTGATATGATGTATTTCTGGGATTTGTGATGATTGTCATGTGGTTGACTAAGGTTGGGGTATGATAATTTTATTGGTATCAGAGCTTTTGATTTTTAAGTTAGTTAAGTTTTCTATTTTTAAACTCTCTCAATTTCGATTCTTGGAGATTTTCAAAACTGATGATTTAAATGAGAATTATGTTAGTAAACCATAGATTGAGTTGAGTCAATCGTGTTTTATAACGTATATTAATTTTTGTGTAGAAATATCACCATGACTCGAGAGGATAAAAGGTAGATCTCGGAGGAATATGCTAATTCAAGATGATTATGAGGAATCATCTCATGCTCCGCCTTCTGTTTATGAGCAAGAGTAAGTTCCTGTGGATCCTCTGTCATAGATATAAAATCCTGAAGGGAATGCAGATTTTTCTTGGTCACAAGAGATTTGGAACACTTCCATGGCATTTATGGGTATACAGAATTTAGTGCCAAATCTAAATAAACCTGAATCTTCTCGACCAGTGAAAAAGTTATCTAAGTTAATTAAGAAAGTAAAATAACTTGGAAGTGTTCCTTTTTGTTGAACCACAGATACTTTGAAAGCAAGCAGATGGCTGAGAACAGTATAACAGAATATGGATGACATAGATTTGTTAGATGAGGAAAACCTGAGAGTGGCTACCAGATTGCTTGAGCAAAGTGCTACCACTTAGTGGCAGAATATATCAGTGACGCTGAGTGCTAAGCCTACCTGGATAGACTTCCAAAGAGCCTTTCAAGAGAAGTATTTTACTCACTTCTATAGTAACTAGAAAAGCCAAGAGTTTATGAACTTGAGACAGATGGGTAGCATGGTAGCAGATTATGAGACTCAGTTAAGACAGTTAGCAGAGATTATTAAAGAACTTGCTACTGAGAAAATCTTATGTGCTAAATTTGAGGCTAGGCTAAATTTAGAGATCAAAGATAGAATACCAGTGACAGGCAGACAGAGTTATAAAGAGGTAGTGCAGTTGACCCTTCGAGCAGAATCACTGATTGGGAAAAGAAGATCCAGGGCTAGATTTCAGAAGAGAAGGGATCCCAGTGTATCAATCTTCTAAAAAGAGTTGCAGTAGTAGATCTTTGAATGACCATTCAATAAATCATCAGACAGTAGGCGATGCCTCAATTGTAAGCGGTTTTATAATGGGCCTTGCAGACTACCCCTTCTATGTTTTCATTGTGGCCAAATGGGTCACATGAAGAGAGATTATCCTATTTTGGGGACAATAAAGACAGGTAGCCAGTTAAGACAAGATTTAAGATTTTCTGGTGCACAGGAGCTCATGCCTCAATCACAGTTTTCGGGTGCTCGTTAGTCTAGATCAGAAAGTGCATCTGCTCATTAGGGTAATCCGAAGAACCAGTCATGAGTTTAGACTTGAGTTTTTACGATAAACCAAGAGTAGACTCAGGTTAATCTAGACGTGATTACTGGTATGGTGATGATATTTGATCATTTAGCATACATTTTAGTTGATCTTGGTTCAGATAGATCACTCATTAGTATTGCATTTGTACGACACGCTAATAGAGACCTATTATCTTTAGAACCAGAGTTGATTATTCATACATATTTGGGGTAGAGATTACTTTAGAACACCATGTTCAATTGGTGTGAGGTCTATATAGGAGATGTTACTTCTGAGGATGATTTGATTCTGTTGATAATCTAGGATTTTGATGCCATTTTGGGCATAGTGATGCGTCTTGCTGAAGCTAAGAGTGAGTGTTGTTCTTTAAATTTGTCACTGTTCTTGATTATCCTTGGAGTAAATTCATACTTAACTTATCTTGTGCTAAATTTACATCACATGGACTGGTTGTCACAGCACTATACTGTGATTAATTATTTTAGGAAGGTGGTGATCATCAAACGATTGGAAGATCCAGAGATTATTTTTACGGGTGAAAGGAAGATACTTCCTTCCTGTATCATATCAGTGATAGAGACTAAAAGATTACTTCAAAAAGGGTGTCAGGTATATTTGACATATATGATTGATAGATCAGTTTCAGGCATTAGTCTAGAGTAGGTGCCAGTAGTTAGAGAATTCTTCGATGTGTTTTTGGAGGAATTGTCTGGATTACCGCCTAATAGAGAATTTGAATTTTGTATCGATCTGATGCCAGGGGCGACATCGATTTCGATACCACCTTATCATATAGCACTCGTAAAAATGAAATAATTAAAAACTCAGCTAGAGGACTTGGTTGAGAAGGATTTTTTTCGACCAAGCGTATCACCTTGGGGTGTACCAGTTTTGTTTGTAAAAAAGAAGGATGGTACATTAAGGCTCTGTATTTATTACAGACAGCTCAATCGAGTGACCACAGCTCAACCGAGTGACCATTAAGAACAAGTATCTATTAACGAGGATAGATGATTTGTTTGATCAATTAGAGGTTACAAGTATGTTTTTCAAGATTGATTTGAGATCAGAATATCACCAGCTCAGGATTAGAGAGGATAATAACCATAAAACATCATTTAGGACTCGATATGGCCATTATGAGTTTTTGGTTATGCCATTTGGATTAACAAATGCACCTGTAGCCTTCATAGATTTGATGAATCGGGTTTTTCACCCTTATTTAGATAAGTTTATCACTGTGTTTATAGATGACATACTTGTGTATTCGAGAAATAAGAGAAAGCATGCCCAGCATATCAGGGTAATGCTTCAAACCTTGAAAGAGAGGCAGTTGTTTGCTAAATTCTCTAAGTGCAAGTTTTGGCTTAAAAAGGTGAACTTTCTGGGACATGTTATATATGACAGTGAGATACTTGTAGATCTAAAGAAGATTGAAGTTATAGTTTAGTGAGAACAGTCAAAGAATGTTACAGAGATCCGTAACTTTTTAAGGCTAGCGGGATATTATAGGAGATTCGTTGAAGATTTCTCTTTGTTGGCTACGCCCCTGACACGACTTACTAGAAAAGAGATTAAGTTTGAGTGGGACGACTAGTGTAAGCAGAGCTTCCAAGCTCTAAAGAATTATCTTACGTCGACATTGATTTTGACACTCCCTATACTAAGAGGCAGATATGTGGTTTATAGTAATACCTCGAGGTAGGCCTTCGGATGTGTATTAATGCAGAATGAAAGGGTTATAGCTTATGCTTCTCTGCAGCTGAAAAAGCATGAAGAGAATTACCTAACCCATGACTTAGAGCTGGCAGTAATGATATTTACATTAAAAATATGAAGGATTTCTTGTATAGGGAACAATGCCAGATATTCACTGATCATAAGAGTCTCAAGTATTTGCTTATGTAGAAAAAGATGAATTTGAGACAGCAAAGGTGGTTAGAGTTGATAAAAGATTATGTCCTGATCATTGATTACCACCCAAGAAAGGCAAATGTGGTAGCAGATGCTTTGAGCAGAAAATCGTCAGCCAGTTTGGCTTATGTTCGTACCATTTATATGCCTTTATTGATGGATCTGAAAGTGATAAGAGTATCGCTAGGGTATGATAAGGTTGGAGCCTGGATAGCTAGTTTTGTGATCAAACCTACCCTAGTTGAACAAATCAAACAAGGCCAGATGCAAGATAATGAGCTGGTCAGAGTTTTTCAACAGATTAGAGATGGTAAGGAGAGTGACTTCTACTTCACTCAGGATGGGACCTTAACATTCAGAGGTCGGGTTTGTGTACCTAGTGTTAGAGCACTATAAGAGGCTATCTTAGAGGAGGTCCACAGTTCTGTATTTGCTATGCACCCAGACAATACTAAGATATACTAGATCATCAGAGAGAGTTATTGGTAGTCGGGGATGAAATAAGATATAACTCAGTTTATGGCTAGATGTTTGATATGTCAGCAGGTCAAGACTGAACACCAGAGACCTGCAGAGACTTTACAGCCTCTACCTATACCTGAGTAGAAGTGGGAAGACATTGCCATGGATTTCGTGATCGGGTTACCTCGGACTCAGGGTGGCCACGATGCGATTGGGTGATTATAGATTGACTCACTAAATCAGCTCACTTTTTACCAATTTGGGTAAATTTTTTCTTGGATAAATTGGCCAAGTTATATATATCAGAGTTCGTCAGGTTGTATAGATTGCTAGTTATCATTATATCGGATCGAGATCCCCGTTTTATATATCGATTCTAGCCTAGACTTCAGAAAGCTATGAGCACTCAGTTGACTTTTAGTTTTGCATTTCATTCTCAAACTGATGGGTAGTCAGAAAGGACCATCTAAACGATAGAGGATATGCTTTAGGCATGTGTTATTAAATTTTCAAGCAGTTGGGATACGCACCTATCGTTAATAGAGTTCGCATGTAATAATAGTTATTAGACTAGCATTGGGATGGCACCTTATGAGGCTTTATATGATAGAAAATGCAGAACTCCAGTATGTTGGGATGAGGTTGGTGAGAAAAAGCTTAGTAATGTTGAGTTGATTGAGATCACCACCAAAAAAGTTAAGATTATCAGAGAGAAATTAAAAGCCACCCAAGATAAATAGAAATCCTATGCTAATAATCGGAGGAGAGCA
Organism: Trichilia minutiflora; assembly: GCA_035590515.1. Taxonomy (NCBI): domain Eukaryota; kingdom Viridiplantae; phylum Streptophyta; class Magnoliopsida; order Sapindales; family Meliaceae; genus Trichilia; species Trichilia minutiflora. Next base: position 11,694 of record JAVXUL010109309.1, read on the forward strand.
TTGAAATTTGAAGTAGGCAATCAGGTTTTCTTGAAAGTATCGCCTTAGAAAGGAATAATCAGATTCAAGAACCGGGAAAAGTTGCATCCTCAATATATTGGACCCTTTAACATTGTAAAAAGGATAGGTCCAGTAGCCTATAGATTGGATTTTCCATCCTAGCTGAGTCGGATATATGGTGTCTTTCATATTTTTATGCTCAAGAAGTATGTGCCAGATCCATTGCATATACTTGAGATATCCCCGATCGATTTGAAAGATGATCTCAATTGTGTTGTACAATCGGTAAGAATACTTGATTGGCAAGAGTGGGTCCTAAGAAATAAGACTATTATAATGGTGAAAGTCTTATAACAGAGTACCACAGTTGAGGAGATGACTTGGGAGCCGGAGAGTCTAATGAGACAGCAGTACCCACACCTTTTTCAGTAGTAAGGTATATGTTTAACCCAAAGAAAAGATCCTTGGATTTTCTATATAACGCATATTTTATTTTCATTATTATCTTTATTCTTTAGAGGCTGTAATTTCTTCTCTTAGTAATAAATAATAAGTGAGGTATTCTAAAATACCTTTATTTGATTATTAAGAAAAAAGGAGAGTTGTATGCCTTAGTATTACTCTTTTGTTACTACTTCTCATGTATGTCATATAGAATTTTAAGGACAAAATTCATTTAAAGGGGGGAGAATTATGAAACTCGTCCCTTAGTTTATGGTATTATAGCGAATATCTTATGAGATTCTTTGTATCATATCGTATGTATATCATGCATTAGAGGGTAAGATAACTTGAGATTATTTTTGAGAAGATGTGTGGTATAGAATTTGAGTTTATAAGAAAGAACTGAATTTTTGACCTCAAAATCATCCTCAATTGAGAAAAAGTTTCTATTATTTTTATAGAGCTCAGAGAGAGCTTTCCGTTGATATATTATGGGTTCCATGAAGATATTCCAGTCAAAAGTTATGGTCATTTAAAGTTACTATCCCAAAATAGAGTGACCAGAGAAAGTATCGATATATAGGGTGTTGATTTATCGATACTTGGCTCTGGGGGCAGAATGTATCGATACTTGAGGTGATAAGTATCGATACCCAGGACTGAAAGTATCAATACATGGGATTGATATATCGATACTTAAGCACAGAGAATGAAGTATCGATACTTTGAAGGGGGAAGTATCGATACTTTAAGGAGACAAGTATCGATACCCTACAGTCATGATAAACAGTAAAAATTGAAGTATTCGATAGTCTATGAACAATGAAGAATGAGATATCAATACTCGAGGTATTTTTGAACTTGAAACCCATCTTTGATTGGAAGTATCGATACATAAACTATTTATATATCGATATATAGACGAACTGGAACATGACTGAGCCCTTTCTACAATGAAGTATCGATACATAAACTATTCATATATCGATATATGGATGGATTGGAACGTGAAAAACCCCTTTCTGTAATAAAGTATCGATATATGGAAGGTATGTATCGATACATGATGATGTGTTGCACATTTGGGCACGTTTTAGAGGGGCAATTTGATCATTTCAGGGCCCTTACTTATGCAAACCAGGGGATTGTCTTCCCCATTTTCACTCTCTCTTCTCACACGATAGAAACCATTTCCTCTCCCTATAATAAACTGTTCTTAGTCATTTCTCAATCAAACTTTGCCATTTCAGTTTCTATGAACTCATAAACAACACCCGAACACAGAAACCTCCTTTGATTGAGGTTTTACTCGTCGATTTAAGAGGAATCGCGACAAAAGGGTTGCGATAAACAGTAGTCAAAAAGAGAGATTCAAGATAAAAGGGGGCTCTAAGCTCGCCTACTGGTCTGGGTAAGCCTATTCTTTAGCTTATATCCTTAGTTAAGCTATTATTTTACGTAGATATAAGAATACATAACTTGAGATACTATTTATAAAACCCTAAAATTTGAGAGTTTTCTAGTTTATCGATGGTATTGATAAATTAGAGTACTTTGACATCATTTGGTGTTGAAATTGATGTGAAAGAGGAGATAATATAATGAGGTTATATTTATGGGTAATAAATAAAGAGATAAAAGGATATATATAGAGAGAGGGAGAGAGGGAGAGTGATATGAGCATGCATTACATCATACGTATATTATTGATAGATCATTGAATCTGTATTTGTATGTGTATCTAGGAGCAGTAGCTGAGACTAGAGAATCTCCGTCACGAGAAAGATATCCTAAGGGTGGTTTTTGAAAGTCGCTAAGAACAATTCTAGCATCCTAGGATCACATATGGTTCTCTATGTATTGAATTTAATTTTTTTCATTTGTTTAAATAATTTAAACACAAAGGGCATCAAATATACCTCTAGGGCTTTGCTTGGAACAAGCAATGAGCTTTCCCCTTTGCTTTCAAAGTATGCACACACCAATATGTCTTCAATGGCTTCAATGGAACCTTTGAAAACCTAGACCTTTTCCATGGCTTTTTACTCCTAGAAAACCAACATACACACTTGCTAAGAAGATGAGAAATACAAGAAAAATAATTTTCAATTTCTATTTTCCTTTTCTTTCTTTCTTTTCTTTGGTTTCTTTTCTTGGAAAATTGAAGAAAAAGCTTGAAAATTTTCATCCATGGCTTCCAATACTTTCTGTCCAGTGTGTGAAGAAGGAGAAGCAAAATTGAATCTAATTCAATCTCTCTAATTACTTGCCAACGTGAAAGCATGAAACCCATTTCCTATTGGTTGATTTTTGCTTTATTTAAATAAAAAGAAAAGGAAGAGATAATGAATTCCAAATGGAAGAATGTCATTGGCTAGCTTTTGAAAAAATAATTTTCTTTTCCGTTAATCTTTATTAATGGATAATATCATAAATATTAATTAATATATATTAATCAAATTAATATATATATTAATTAATTAATAAAAAGAAAAAGAAGAGAGAACTTAATGTGTATGCACTTATACATATTATATATCAAATATATACATATATGTATTTATATATTTACATATCTTTTTAATTTTTCTTTTTATTTATTTCTTTAATCTAATGAAAGAATTAATCCAAAGCATATATTTGGATAATAAATATTTAAGAAAAATTTGACATTTGACAAAATCACTCTAATAAAAGAATATGGTACATACGATTCGTTGATATAATCAAATTGTTTAATTTCATCAAGAATAATGATGAACCTTTTAGTCTATAGAAAGGAGAATAAATATATCATTAAATTTTTAATGACTAAGACTAAGTAGTGGTGATCTAATGTGTTCTGTATAAAAGATCTGAGAAAAGTGACCTATATTTTGGGAATTCATCTCTATATAGATAGAGTAAAATAAATAATAGGTTTATCTCAGATAAAGTATATGAAATATACTGAAGAGGTTTAGTATGAATGACTTATAGAAGTGTTGTTTACCCTGTAGTCATAGTATTAGTCTCTCAAATGGAATAGAACCCAAAGCCAAAATTGAGAGAAAGTGTAAGAAGAGGAAACCTTATGTTGCTGAAGCAATAGGTAGTCTTATGTACGCTTTGTTATGTACAAGACTTGATATAGTGTATACTAAGAGTGTCGCGAATAGATATCAGGTGAATATTAGAGAACAACATTAGACAATGGTCAAAAGAATCCTTGAGTACTTGTGAAGAACTAAGGATTTAGAATTGACCTATAATAAAGGTGAATTAAAAATCGAGGGTTGTACAAATTCTGACTTTGAATTAGATATGGATAATAGAAAGTCTATGTCCATATTTTAATTTTTCTGTAATGGAGATATTGTTAGTTGGAAGAGTTCTAAACGACTGACTCTATTACAGAAGCTGAGAGAGGGCTAATGATCTCATGATAGATTGAAATGCCGAAATAAATACGTATAAACGTTATATGTATTTATTATTCTTTAAAGTGTTAAAGAAGTTATATATTGATATCACATAGTAATTTAATGTAAATTACATGACCCAAAATGATAATAATGATTATCAAATATGTTAGAATGTGATTTTAAGGTGAAACGATGAAAACTAGATTATATTGTTAATTTAGTGCAAAATGATCATTTTACCCATATATGATACAAATGTGTAATTTATTGTAAATTATATATTTAAAATTTATAATTATGATTATCAAATATATTAAAATATGATTTTAATAAAAAAAATAAATTCTAAATTAAAGTATTTAATTTAAAATAAAATTTTCATTTTACCCCTAAGTATAAATGTTGACCAGGGGCATTATGATAAATGTATCATAATTTTGAATTTATAAAAATTTAAAAAATATATTAATAATCTAATTATTAAATTCTTTAATGGTTAGAGAATTTAATAAGTGTTGGAATTTATTTAGATGATATTTTGACACTTGGCATATTAATATATATTTAATATATTAATAATTAATTTTTAATTAATTATACTTGGTCAAAGATTTTATACACATTTGACTTGATCTCACCCATGTAAAATGAGCATGGTTGTATCACATAACTTGGTCATTATTTAATAATTTTATTTGAATAAATATGTTATTAAAAGTGGTGGAAAATGAAGGAAAATTAATCAATTTTGGGTCTCTTCTTCCTTCGCTCACGTTAGCAGCCATGAGAGCATCTTCAGGGAGGTTATCAAGTGTTAAGAGCTCATAACTTTGAGCTTGGTCTTCACCAAAAATCAAGGTAAAAGTTGCTAAGGTATTAAGCTTCCATTTGCACCCTTTGTTTTATCATTGAAAAGCATATATTTAAGGTAAGTTTCCTAGGAAGAAAACTTTCTTTTATGTATGTTTTAAGCCATTAGAAACCAATAAATGGTACCATAATACATTTGGTTGATGGTATGGGTGTTTGTTTGCTTGTTGTTTTGGTGAAACCCTAAAAGGATGTCATTTGGGGGAGTTTGGTGCCAACTTGTGTTCCATGATGGGAAAGTATTTTCCACCAATTTCATTATGTTTCTAAGATATGTTATATGATAAATGAAGCTTAAGAATAATGGTAGTAGTTGGCAAAGCGAGAAAATTGAGTTTAGAACTCAACTAGGTGCTATTTTGATATAATGTTGCACCCTTGTGTGTTTTAAGTTTGTTTGGATATCAAATGGGCTTGGTGATGTGTTTAGATATTTTTGACAAGTATTTGAATGTGTTGTGAAGTGATTTGAATGTTGGTTTTGGTTTGATAACATTTAGATTTGAAGAAATAATTTTTAGAAAATTCAGGTGCAGGGAAAATGGCCCTTGATTTTTTTTAGCTTGGCATGTGTAACACACACGCCCATCCCCCTGCTAGCGAACATGCATGTGGCACCTCCTTGTGGGCATAAGTGTACGACACGTCGCACACTGTCGCGCCCCACCGCGTGCCCACAGCGTACCACTTTATCGCAAAATATTTTTTTCTCAAATTTGTGTTTTCGAACTTTGGACACAACTCGATTCCGTGAACCCACAGCGTACCATTTTATCGCAAAATATTTTTTCTCAAATTTGTGTTTTCGAACTTTGGACACAACTCGATTCACGTTTTGAGTGATATAGATCACTTATTATCGTCTTTTAATGAAATGACACATCACCTTGACCTAGGGACATGTTTGAAATTTAATAAATATTAATTATTATATAATTAATTAAATGATTTTTGTGTATTTTACATATTGATTTAGAATTAATATATTTAATTGTTGAATATAAATATTTATTTAGTTGTTCAATTGTTGAATAAATGAAATAAATATCAAATTATTTATTTGATAAATAAATTATGTTTATAGTAAATAAACATTAAAACGTTTATATGATAAATATATCCGTTTGGCTTGACTATACAATAATGATTGTATGAAAATGTAATATGTATTTAAATAGTTTAAATACATATATGACTATGCTATAATGTTTTATTATATGTTTAATATATGTGTTTACACTAAATATATAGTTTGATATATGTATTTTATACATAATGCTGTATATTGATGTATATTGAAATGTGTGAAAATATATTTAGAGAAAAATAAACATTATGATAGCATAACTAGACAAATCAGATTTGTTTGGTTTAAAAATAATTAATAACAACTTGCTGATTTTATTGGTATGACTTGTTAATCATGTCAACAAGTTAATCAGGTAAGTGATCGATTGGCTTAGTTTGACTAGTTGACGTAATTTACCCAATCAAATTTTTAATTAAGTAAAATAAGGTATCTAATTTGACTAGTCATTTTAAAAAAAATACACAAAATACAATTCTTGTGTGACAAGAATTAATATTCCTAAAACTACAACTTTAATACACAAATGACACATAAAACTTGTATGATAATGGGTTAAATACAAGCAAACAAAAATATAAAAAAATATATTTTTCAAGTTAAAAATTTGATTTCTAAATATAGACATGTAATTGTTATATGTATATTAATAATTAGGGAATTGTTAATCAAACATACATAATGAGTAGATGATATGCATATGTATATTTGATATATGTATGTATATACGTTGCTAGTCAATATTTTTTTATAGGATGAATGAATATTAACAACTATACTTTCAATGAAAAGTTTTAAAAGTATTTTAAAATAGTTTTAAAATTATTTTTAAAATTATTTTTAAAATAATATTTGTTCATATGATAAATAAATATTATTCATGGTTTAAAACATTTTCTACTTTAATAATTATTTGGTAATTTGATTACTAAATAAAATTATGCGTATTATCGA
>JAVXUL010109320.1:0-18452 GCA_035590515.1 Trichilia minutiflora
GAACATTAAATGTCTTAAATGTTTTTCTTACATTTTTTATCAATTAATTTAAAGACATTCTTTTAATCAAATAATGAGTTTTTTTAGAAAATATATTTTCATGCATTAAACGATTTTCATCTTTCGATTAGGATAACTCTTTAATTAATCTCAATTGAGTTAAATAAGGGATCTAGTTTACTTCTGTCATCCTAACATATCAATTTTCAAAGTCTTAGTGTTTTAATTTATTTTAATTCTTATTTGGTAATTCCTTTTTTAAAATTGACCCATCACTGGTTCTACCTTTGCTATTGGACTTCTTCTATTGGACATTGACTTGAACATAACCAATTGCACTCTTGTAAAAAATACTCCCTGTGGATATGACACTTGAACTCACCAGACTATTCTATAACAAGACTACTTATACTTAGGTACAAAATCTAATTAAGATCAAGCTTGTACAAATACAAACTGGTATTTGATCGTTGTTGTTTATTTCATCCCATAATACTTTGAGTTTTCCAAAATAGGAAGCAATAGATTGGCCATCTTGCTTACAATTTGTCAAATTCAATCTTAATTGCTGCATTCATGGACCATTCCCAATTGAGAATCTTGGTTTAATATCCTCCCACAGATCCTTCACGTTCTCTATGTGAGAAATCATAGAGAGAAATGTGGGTTCAATGGTGTTAAACACCTAAGAAACCAACATAGAGTTAACCGTCCACCAATCTTTCAGTTTCGGGGAATCATCTGTTGGTTACTTGACAGATCCATCAACAAAATCATATTTTTTCTTGGCTCACAATACCGTTCACATAACTCATGCCCATTCTTCATAATTCTCGTCTTTCAAATGAATTTGGGTAATTAAGTTACCTAGATTGTCATTCGAGTTCAGTATATAAGAACCGAATATTTTATTGTCTAATTCAGAATTCTCATTTTTCTTCCCATCAATCACGGTTCTGATACCATATAAAAATTAAAAAAATTTGGAATGAGAATTTTGATTTTTATTAACCAAAAATAAGACATATATACAAGATACAATTCCTAATAATAGGAAACTTTTAATAAAACTAAACTACCTAAAATATAAAGAATCTTATAACAAAAAGATTTGTACAAGATTTCTTAAACAAGTGAACTAAATAAGGTAGTTCCTTAACAAGGTAATTCCTAAATAACATTCCAATAAAAGGGTTATAATTCAAATCATATAGAATGAAGTCGTTTCTACGGACACAGTTGGCAAACGACTTATGGGTTTTGTCATTGTATGAAATAGGGTTTAAGACTATGTTTGAATGTTGTAAAGAACCGAAGAGACCCGAGCACGTTCTGTCATTGTATGAAATAGGGTTTAAGACTGTGTTTGAATGTGTAAAGAACCGAAGAGACCCGAGGACCAAAACTCTAGAAACGAAGCAAAAATGATCAAAGCACGGGCTTCCAGCATATAGAAAGTGGGTTTAACAAAGATTTCCTATTGGGTTATAAAGAAAAACAAACAAACAAACAAACTGAGGGATTTTCTTAGTCACATGAATGACTTTCTAGGGCAAGCTATTTTCTTACATGTACTTAGATTTGTACGTATCCATCCAAATTTTATGCATCAACAGTTATCTTATCAACTATTACTTATTTTGTTGTATATATTAATAAAAGAACAATTGAGTAAAGTTAGCATTAATTTTTGTTATATTTTTTCTTATTTAGTATCTTTTTTTAAATATAGAAAATATTAAACATTCAAAAAAATATAGGAAATATTAAAATTTAGGAGGTCAGAAATTATAATAGAATATATTACGGTAGTATAAAAAATTAGAAAAAGTGATAAATTAATGAGTAATATAAAGAATTTGATGTTTATCATATTACTCGTCATTATTTCATTATTTTACATATTAATTAATATTTTAAGCTGTTAGAATTTTAAGTTAATTAATTAATTACAATAGTGTTAAACATACGAACTTATCACATTATTTGGGTTTATATTAATTACATTAATTTTATATTTTTATTTAATTAATGTTAATATTAAATTAGTGTTTGTTTGTCTTTAATAGCTAGTACAGAGAGTTTGTCCCTTGCATTATTTTTAAAAGACAAAGTGTGGAACACGACCCAAAACAAGCAAAAATGGGGCCAATAATTTTGTGGAAAAAGGGATTAATAATTGTAAAAGTAGAGCATAGGTCACAAAGTTAGTAAGAGTTCACACTAGAAAAGCAAGAAAGAAGCAGGAAGAAAACACTAGAATGCCAGGTACATGCGATTAGAAGTTTATCAAACTCTTTCTTTCTTTCTATTAAACGTCGATCTCGTTCACAAATAGAAGGAAGGAGTCGACAATGCCAGGTATATATGATTAGCAGTTTATTAAAATTCTTTCTTTCTTTCTTTCCTAATCTTGATCTCGATAATGCTTACAATTTAGTTAGCTTGATGATGGAATTAGTTTTTAATTGTTAATTTAGTAATATTTTAAAAATTAAATTCATTTACTCAATTGGGTCTTAGTATTTTAAAAATTGTATCTAAAATAAAAATAGAAACTAAATTATTTTAGTTCTTGAATAGTTAGTGTGGACTAATCTGTATTTTGATAAAATTTAAGAGAGATATATACCTATCATTACCCATAATATTAATTAAAAATCTTTTGTAATGAGGATTAAGATTTATTTGCAGTTTGCGAATGAACTCATTTTTTATTTTTGCTCAAAAATAATAAGTCTTTTGTTATCATTAAAATATAAACTTATATGACAATAAAATTATTAGCCCACATGACAATAACCGGGAGGAGGGACGGGTGAATTAGATTTTATAAAATTTTAAAGCTAAATGAAGATAATGTGAAGGATGTGAAGGTGCTAAATGAGAATGATGATAATTGAAATTGCTATGAATGCAAAATAGTTAATAAAGATAGTAAAGAGATAGGGAGAAGATTTGCATATATAGTTTATAGTGGTTCCATAATCAGGCTTATGTCCACTTTCTCGGTTTTTATTCCGCCTCGAGGTTATATTATCTTCTTGGTTTCACGGGTCAAAAGAAACCTAAATACAAACTTCTTTTTGAATGATGAAGGGCAATTGTACAACTCTCGACTTTGGATGAGTGAACTGTAATCCACAATCTCCTTCTTTATAGAAATGAAGTAAAATCTAATATAATCTCATTCCTTTTAGTGGGTGAAGTGAAACGCATAACTCCTTTTTTTAATGGGTAAAGTGAAACCCACAATCTCTGTTTTTTAATTCAGGTGAAGTGGAACTCAAAATGAAATCAAAGATAATAACAAAAATTCTCTCACAAGGGAATTTATACAATAATGCTCAATACAAGATTTTTCTCTCTAGAAAAATATAAAAATTTTGTCCTGATAGTTGATTACAATGAATTTCTCAGTAATTTCTTTTGTTTGCTTAGCTTGTTCTCTATCTTTTTTTAATCCCTCTTCCGTTCGCTAAAAATCATAGCTTTTAAATGTCTGAGATATGGTTTCCAACGGCTCTCTGATCTACAATAAATTATCACATTAACATTGTAAAAATTATAGTTACAATATAAAATCTCAAAATGTATCAATACTTTATGTTCATGTGTTGATATATTCATTTAATTTGAATCTATATATCGACCTTTTTAACCTTTAGGCCGATTTTTCTTGACATATCAAACATTTCTTCATATTTAAAATTTTTTCCCTTTAATGTGTTCATACATTTAGATAGTATATTGATACTTGCATCCATCTTGGAATTGAGTATTGATCTCTTTCTTGCTTTGTGTTGATCTTCGGTTAAGTATCATAGTTTGAAGATTTTCTTGATGCCATGTATCGGTACTTTAAAGTTTTTCAAGCAATGTATTGACCTTCTCTTTTTCAAGAGTTGATCCCTTTAAATGCTACTTCACACAACATAGATCCTTTACTCTTAAGTGTCGAACTATTTGCTATAAGTATCGATCCGATTCCTTTGTGTATGGATACTTTGAACCTAACACTTCATTTTGTCAATCAAATTGTGAGTACAACACGTACTTGTTCTATAAAATTAACACTAAATATGCAGGTCGATTCTTCTTGACGTATCAGACATTTCTTCAGCTTTAAAATATTTTTGCTTCAATGTGTTGATATATTTAGACGATGTATCGATACTTACATTCATCTAGGAATTGAGTATTGATATCTTTCTTCCTTTGCGTCGATCTATGGTTATGTATCATAGTCTAATGATTTTCCTGATGCCATACATCAATACTTTTGTCTGACATTTCGATAATTTAGAGTTCTTCGTGCAATGTATCAATCTTCTCTTTTTCAACTGTCGATCCCTTTAAGTGCTACTTCAAGCAACATAGATCCTTAATTTGCTCTCAAGTGTCAAATTCTCTGCTATATGTATCGATCCAATTCTTTTGTGTATCAATACTTTGAACCTAGCACTTCATTTTTTCAACCAAATTGTGAGTGCAACACTTGTTTCATGAAATCAATACTAAGTATTCATATGTTAAAGAAATCAAAGCACAAACAAATCAAGATTTATTATCAACACAAGTCCAATACTCAATTTTAAAAATTAATCATCCATATATTTAATTTATTAACTAATTTATTAATCATTTGTTCATCGTAAAAAACGTATATGATCATCAAAAGTCAACAATTTGCATTGTGGTGCTGTTACTTGGATCCATTTGCCGTCGCCAAATATTCAGGGAGAGTTGCTTCTTAAATTTTGGGCTGTTCTTAACTTTAGGTTTTGTTAGCTATGATTTTCATTGCTTCTGTATTTTTGCTCCTTCTTGTACTCTCTTATTTATTGTTAATATATTTTTACTTGCATAAAAAAAAAAAAAGCAGTCACTAATATAATAATTCATACTAAGTTTTGTAACATCTATATAATAATAAAAAAGTAATTAAAGTCACATTTAATAATTAATAAATAGTAATTTATGTAATGTAACATGGATTTAAAACCAAAATTTTCAGCAAAATCAGTATTATGTTGGTTGTATCATGCAAGAATTCTAAATCGTAGATAATAATACTCCAATTCAAATATTTGCATATTTGTTGTCACTTGTTTGTGAAGTATAGTGCAATCTGCATGGCTTTTTATAAGTAATAATATTAGAAATACAATTTTTTTAATAAATTGATGTGATAATGTTGTATAATTGTCATATATATTATATAATTTATTTATTTATTTTTTTACTGCTGTAAATTTGTACTCATTTTTGACAAGTATGACACCTATGAATAAAAAATTTGTATGTTAAACAGAACATAATTACGTTTATAAATTATTTAGATGCTATTTGCTATCAAGCCATTATGAATAATTCAATCCAAATGCATTATGACATTATTCATGTTGTAATAATTTTTCTATGCGATGCTTCAGTTTCATGTGACCTTAATGGTACGTATTTTGATGGATTAAAAAATTAATTTTGATTCGCCATTAAGGATATTAAAACGAATGGAAGAGTTGATATTTAGTTCTTTAATTTTTATATTAAACTAATAAAATTATCCTTCGATTTGGTAGGTAAATAATCTTTAACTTTGACAGATTTATTTGATTTTTTAATATAAAAATTAATATTTTCATTTGATTTAATTATTTATTTGGTTCATGAAATTGTTCCTTACTACGGTTTGCTGTTTCTGAATTTATCTGTTTTTTGGTTCATAAAATCGACAGCTACCGAAACCGTTGCTCTTGTTACTGGTATCATAGGTTGTGCTACATCGTTATTGACAATAGCACCTACTTTAAGAAAGTCTCTGCGGCGTTTAGAGGAAAAGCTATCCTACATACGCGATACCGAAAGCATGATTAAAAAATTTGATGAACAGATATCCTCCTTGGCCCATATGGAAACGGATCTTACACAATTTGGTGATGAGGCAACAACGGGTAGTCTGAGGTACCAATTCGTCATTCTGCAGGAGAAGTACACCATCATCAACAGCAAATGTATGAGTTTTTCCGACTCCATAAGAGATTTTCATAGCGTTAACGGTTTACTTTCTTATCACAAGAGGTACTCAATCGGGAAAGATATTGCAGAGTTAACGGTAGAAGTAAAAGATTTTGGAAAGCAATTAAATCTGTTTCGAGTACGATTAAAGGAGGCTGGACCGAAACCAAGTGCTGTTGAACTTCTAGGATTCAGAGATTACAAAGGTGTAAGATGTCGTCAGACAAAGGCAGATCTTGAAGAGATGAGTTGGTTAATTTCAAAACTTAAAATAATCGGGGTTTCTGGACCCATTGGTATTGGCAAAACAGAGGCTGTGGCCTATTTCTGTGCAGCAAGAGGAAACGAAGAAACATTGATTTGGGTTGAAGCATCCCACAAAGATGATGTTAAAATGCTACAAATGAAATTAGCTAGTAAAATTGGTCTGAGTCTTTCAAACGATGGTGCTGTTCTAGAGAATGCTTGTTGGTTAAGAAAATCCCTAATAGAAAGAGGAGTGTCTCTAATTGTTTTAGATAATTTGTGGAAACCATTTTCTCTGGAAGAAATTGGAATTTCGATGGAAGAGAATAAGCAAGGGATCATATTAATTTCTCGATCTTCTTCAGTTTGCAGTCAAATGGGAGCCAAAAATATAATTGAATTGACATTATTATCTGATAAAGAAGCATATGATTTGCTTTGCGTGGAACTCGGCTCTCATATTGTAGAGAACTTATCAGATGAAACGAAGTCCACACTGAAGAATGTAGCAGAGGTATGTGGTGGCTTGCCATTGGCAATCAAAACGGTTGCGGGACAACTAAGAACATTGAACTGGAATGATAGTGTCACCATTGAAAAAGCTTTGAAGAACCAGTTGGATGCATTCAGGGAATATGCCGGGGACGTGAAATACATCGATGACGAGATATTTAAAAATTTTGTTCTTAGCTACGAGCAGTTGACAAATCGTTCTCATAGTTGCATACAAGAATGTTTTCTTTACTGCACAATATATCCCAGAAATACTGCTTTTATGGCAAAGGAGTTAATGGAATATTGGATGTGGGAGGGTTTATTTGGTGAAATAGAAAGGATAGATGGGAAGTTGAGAGAAGCAGAAGCTATATTGCATGAGCTTAAAGATGCTTGCCTTTTGTATAGTATAGGCCATCAAAATGGAGGGGAGATGATTAAGTTGCATCCTTTTATTTGGGATATGGCAGTCAAAATGATTAAAGAAAGGCCAGAGTTCTTCATTAAGGCTGGACACCGACTTAGGAAACCACTTTACAGAGATTGGCCTGAAAATGTTGAGAGAGTTTCATTGATGACTAATGATATAAATGAGTTACGCTCTGGACCCAATTTTTCGAAACTATCAACACTACTTCTGCAAGGCAACCCTTTAGACCTTCCAATTCATAATACTTTCTTCAACAGCATCCCGAATCTCAAAATTCTTAACCTATCCAATACTCGTATTCGCAAACTACCCGACTCTCTTTGTTGTTTAAAGAATTTGATTGTTTTACTTTTGCGAGACTGTTGGGCTTTGATCAATCTTCCTTCGTTATCGGAGCATGTGGCACTTAGAGTTCTGGATATTTCAGGTAGCCCTATTTCTCAGTTACCATGTGATATCAGTTCTGAACTTTTGCACCTTAACCTCTCTCGAACTAAAGTGAGCAATTTTCCGCATAGCCTTTTTCTTAAACTCTACAACCTTCAAGAACTTTTGATGATTGGATGTGACTTCTCCTTGATATCACGGTCTCTAATGCAAGATGATAGTGCAACATGTATAGAGGATGTGGAAAAACTTAAATATTTGAGTATTCTTGAGACTACTTTTTCTAATATGCAAACCTTTCTTGATTACATTAGCTCAAGCCACGGTCGTCAACTCAAGCGTTTCAAATTCTGTGTGGGTGGCTTGTATAATGGGAAATTGGGAACTAACAGCTTAGCATTTATAAAGGAGTTTCCTAGTGACCCTACTTTGCTCCCAAGCAATACATTAGAATTGTTGGTAATGCATTGCGGTGATGTGACTCACTTGACATTATCAATATTCCGGCACTTGAAAATTCTAGATGTATGTCATTGTGCCAATTTAAAATATCTCTTCAAACTTGAGGATCTGCAGCATCTCCAAAATCTGGAAGAGATAGTCATCACACATTGTCGAAATATGGAAAAGGTAATTGAGCAAGATGATGAGGAAGCTGAGGACATGATCACGCATTGTCCAAGTATGGAAAAGGTAGTTGAGCAAGATGATGAGGAAGCTGAGGACATGATCACGCATTCTCCAAATATGGAAAAGGTAACTGAGCAAGATGATGAGGAAACTAAGGACATGATCACACATTGTCCAAATAAGGAAAAGGTAAGCGAGCAAGATGATGACATTGCAGAGATTGCAGACATGACCACCTTGCCGAGATTGCAGAAGCTGACATTGTGTAGTCTACCTCAACTACAGTTCTTTTCTCATAGTACAATGAAGTGCAATTCGTTGCAAAAAATTGCTGTATGGGATTGCAGTAAACTGCAAACATTTCCTGTTGTACTGAAGTTTCAGGATTATGACAAGCAACTGGTAACACCACCAGGTTTGAAAGAAGTTATAGGGGAGTCATCATGGTATGAAACTCTAAAGGAATATCAACCAAAAATATCAGACATCCTTCAGACACGTTTTGTTGAAAAACCTCCCCCAGAAGAACTGATTTCCAGGTATGCTTATACATATTCTATAAAGGATTTTTTTTAATATTTGTTATTAATTATTTCTTGATTTGCTTCATAATATCCATTTTCTACTTGATGCAACTAGGGTTCAAATGATGGCTCCCTCAGATAGCTAGCGGCATGAAGCTTACCGTAATAACTCTTATTTTTATCCAATAAACGCACTGTTATTTTTATTTCGTACTGTAATTCAGTGACCAAATTTTACCGTAATAACTCTTGCTTGCACAAAATAAAGAATTTTGGTAAAAAAGGAAACAAATATTGGTATTTTTTCGCTAATACAACAAACTTTGGCCTATTATTTATATTTCGTGCTTTAATTCAGTAACTAAGTTTTGTGTAATGGAATAGTTTTTTTTTTTTTTCATAAAATAAATAGTTTGGTGAAAAGTAAAAATAATTTTTTTTTGGAATACTGGTATTCTAAGTAGATGCAAGTTGAAATAAATTAAGTAGTTTTCTATAATTGACCTTTAGTAATTTATTTTCAAAATTTTACACTGCAACTACGTACAATTGACCTATTTCTTAAAATTTATTAATTATTGGACATTTACATTTGTATTTTAAATGACAAATATTTGTTACTTTTAATTTATAGTTTTTTTTTTAATTTTTATTTTATTCAATTGTAATTTAGAAGGTAAATTTATTAGTTTTAATTTATAATTTTATATTCTTTTAGTTATACCTTAACAGGGTATTGGAAAAATAAGTCCTTTAATCTCTTAATTTATAGTAAATTTGTCCTAAATGGTTTTTAAAAAATTAACAGCAACTCAATTAGTTTTTAATTTTTCAAGTTTTTGTGTAATATTTCAACAATGTTTTAATTTCTTTCATTTTTTTTTATAATAAATTTAAATGGGGTGTGAAATCGCTTATTGCTTATGAAATATTAAACTTCACATTTTTAAGTTTGGACTCCCACCAGTCGCAACGAGAAGACAAAATCATATATTAATTTTATTATTAATAAATAAATAAATATATATCTTTTAATAAATAAATAATAGTGTGCCTCATTCTTTTAATATTATTCAAATAGTCGAACGATGCCATTGAAATGTTAAATTTTGTTATAGACAAAAGAATCCTAAACTTTGTCTTGGTAAATAGTAAATAAATTTGGATTATTATATTTTTTCTTTGAATTTCATAGTAAAATGAAAAATTTCTAAATATATAGGAACCAAAAATAAATTTCATAGTATAAATCATCATCATCATCATCATCTTAAAAATAACTAAACATAGATAAATATATTTCTATCAAATAATTTTAAGATACATATATTTTTTATTTGTGTAGTGATGATGCGATTGTCCAAACTCTAAACTTATTAAATTATTACTTATTTTAATTTAATTTTTTATTGCAAGTGATATATGGGCAGGCATTTAGTTGCAACTTTCTTATATTTTTGTATTTTTTATCTTTTATTATAATTTTCAATTCTTTTATTGTAGAGAAATTTACAAAATTGATGATATTGTTTCAAATCTTTTTTTTTTTAAAATAAACATTGTTAAAAAAAAATTAAAATAAATCTAAAATTATCGTTTAGACGATAATGCTCCATTGAAATTAAAAACCTAAAAACTCAAGTTTGGGGCTTGTTTGAAGGTGAACTTTCGGCCTTTACTCAAAAACAAAAGTTTTACCCTTGCTGGAAAGTGAGGTTTGCTTTTCCAGTGTGCGGAGAATTTCAAAATACTTCTTCAAAATAAATATTATAAAAATTTATACTTCAATTGTTAAATAACAAATCATAACAGTGTGCGGAGAATTGTTTTCAATTAATGTTTTCATAAAAAAAAGCTAATATTTTTAATTTAATCTTTTCAAAGTTTAATAATACATACTAAAATATAATATATTCTGAACATAAGAGTTGTTAAACATGTTATGTTTAGCATAATTATTTTGAAAAATTAAACGTAATAATTTTGTTTATTACATGTAATTTTAATATTTTGATTACATGAATTAATTTGATTAATTTTAATTATTTAAAAAATACTATATATAATATACTACTTTAAATTTAAAAAAGTTATCTTAATTTAAATGTTATTAGAATACCAAATAAAACAAAATAAATAGTGGAAAAATATCATTATTAATTTTATGTTAAATCTATAATATTTAATTTTTAACTAAATGAAATATGATAAAAAAAATGTGATACATGATCAAATTAATAATAAATATTATTTACTTTTGAATAAGGAAAATAATCAAAAAGGAAAAATGAAATACAAATATATAAATAAATGTTTTTCTTCATATTATATATTTTAGGAGGTAAAAAAAATAAAATTTATATAAATAATAAAATAAATTTACAATAATAAGTAATAGCAATTTCTTTTATATTTAAATAATATAACAAAATGAATAATCTAAATTAATTCATAAAAGAATATAAATTTAAAAAATATATATATATTTGATCCTTTTCTTCATTTTTTTTTGACAACCCTTAAGTTTTAAATGTACAAAATCTAATGTTATTTATTTAAAATTTTTTATTTTAAAATATATCTTAAATAAAATGTCATGCATTTATTAAATAATAAAAAATTTTAAAAATTCGTTGAATTTATGTCAACTTATCTGTCATCTTATTCAAATATATTTTGTAATAAAAAATTTGAGATAAATAATAATATAGAAACATGAGGCAAAATAAATTGAGATATTTTTCATAAATAGTACTCTTTAGAGTGTGTATGCAGAAATAACAAGCGTACAAATTCTGTACACTTTTAGCTCAATTTACTCAGGATCTGACTAAAATACCCTCTAGACAAAGCCCGTATTTTACAAAATTGTTGAAATTTTAAAAATTAAAATCTCTGTCTATTCATGCTACATGCCCATCACTTTTGCCATGGATAAATCATGTACATTCATTGGGTTTGATTATAGAAAGGGATTTGGGCTTAAATTTATTACAAAAAATTCATTAAATGGATAATATTTGTGACAAAATTAACAATTATTTAACTTGAAGCTATTTGTTTGGGGTGATTTTTATTGAAATTTTATTTTTTAGTTTAAAAAATACTTTGTAATTAATATATTAAAAATGAGTAAAGTATTTTAATTTTTCAAATATTATAAAATGTGTGAACTCTTTGTAGGAGATAAGCTTATCATTAAGCACATATTATAAACATAATTGAATAAAAAGAAAACTCAATAAAATAATCGAACAATATTTTCTAAAAGTCAATAAAGTATAAATGCTTAAACATGTTTATTGTGTAATCAATGATATTATTTAAAGAAAAGGATTGAATATAAATAATTTTTTATATTATAATTTGGTTTTAAATAATTTTCAACTCTTGTTTATATATTAACTTCCAATTCAGTTCTAAAATTATGTTTCGAAAAGAAGTCCGAATAAATTTATAGTGCAAGAGAGTTAAAATGAGAAAAACATGATTAGAAGGTCAAAGCAAGGGTAAAATAAACATTTCATGTTGAAAAGGGTTATAATTCAAATCACATAGAGTGAAGTCATTTTTACATACACAATTAGCAAACAACATAGGTCTAAGACTATATGTTTGAATGGTGTAAAGAACCGAAGAGACCCAAGCACCAAAACTCTATAAATGAAGCACAAATGAACAAAGCACGGGCTTCCAGCGTATAGAAAGTGGGTTTAACAAAGATTTCCTGTTAGGTTTTAAAGAAAAACAAATAAACAAACAAACGGAGGGATTTTCTTATTCACATCAATGGCTTTCTGGGGTAAGCTATTTTCTTACATATACATTGTTTTTTATTTTTCCCTCTGTATTAAAGATGGTTTTGTTGTTTTTTGGTTCAAAGAATGATTTCTTGTTCCGGGAATCGTGTGAAATCTTGCAGGAGTTGAAGTGAAACCCGGAAAACCTTTCACTCATACAGCTGATGATGCAGGAGGAAGGCTTCACATTTCACAGGTAGCCTTCTTGAATGAACCATTTTGATTAAAATAATTTTCATTTTCTGGGTTAGTACTTCTTTGAGATGATTTCTTTCTTTGATAAGTAGATGTAATTATTATGTTCAGAGTTTCTGAAATGGGTTTGTATTGGTTTGGCCAATAATTTGCTTTATGTTATGTCCAGGCAACACTTGGGATTGGTACTGCCACAAAGAAAAGTGTGGTTCAGTGTAATGTTGGAAACAAAAGTCCGGTTTTTCTATGCTCTTTGTTTCCTGAAAAGACTGAGTCTTGTCAGCTGAATTTGGAATTTGAGGAGGCAGATGAAGTTGTGTTCTCTGTTATTGGCCCTCGAAGTGTCCACCTTACCGGTTACTTTTTGGGTACTAGTGGTCGGCACTATAATCTTGACGATGAATCGTATCCTTTTGTGGGTTCATGAAGAGTTGTATATTGCATAATTCCTTAGGCATTAACAGAGTATGCTATGCACTTATTCATTTATTTTTCCTTTCTTGTTTCTTATGGTTGCTAAGAATATATGGAAAAAGAAACAGAGCCAAAATCTTGGATGTTCAGTATTTAGTTTCTATGGATCCATTACGAATTTGTATTTTCATTCTTATCTACTGTGGTGAGTTTTCGATTTATTAGAGACCAAAAGGAACATGGAATTTTTATATTGCATTATTGTTTGATTCCAGGTTTGTCTCAACAATTAGTCAATTATTTTAAGCAATAAAGAATGTAGTATTATCTGTTTGAACTTTTGTTATGGTTTATTTGTTTCTCCCTTTACCATACAAAAAGCGAATCCTATGGAGAAGATATTGCGGAAACAGAGACAGAAAGATCAACTGGCCATTCTAATGAAGACAAGTATGAGGATAGTTTTATTAATGACAGTGATCCTGAAGTCTTCCCACTTTCTCCTGTTTCTGATGGTGGAGGTAACACCCTTGAACATAATGTCAAAGTTTAGTTCGTGTTCAGCTTCTTAGTATTCTGTTACTATCATGATGTCTATGTCTTCATATTTGTATTCTATTGTGTTGATATTTTCGGTATTTTTATTTCCATAAATGGGATAGTACACCTACCTAATTGTTTTAAATTGGGTTTGGTTGACTGTTAATGGTAAAGTCTTGTATCTTAGTCTTGTTGACAATGTTTTACAATTTTGGCCTCAAATTTAAGTAAAGTAATGCAACAGAGATTAAAGGGAATTTAGCATGGCTAGTCAAATCTACTGTTGAGTTTGTAACTAAACTTAAATTATCTGGTCCAGTTAAATGTTTACTTACTTTTATACATATTCATAGAATACCAAGAATCTAAATTCTGCCATTTTATTTGTCAGTAACTTAAAATGTATTTTTGATGCCTGCTTCAAAGATACTTACACCAGTACTTCAAATGGCATTGTTGGATTAAAATATGGTAACAACTGAATCTAAATTAGAACTTTTTGTTACTATTGAGAAAGTGTATCCGATAAATTTTAAGACATGTTATTTCCTGAATGGATTCAGAAGTACCTCAACTTCAAATCTAATATCCTAGGCTGTTCTGAATGAATGTGGCACGTATGCTTTGGCTGATAGTTATCATAATTGGCAATTTATATCAATGGGTCACATGTATGTCATTTTCCAGTTGAATTGATTCTTTTAACTTAATAATAGATTATTTTTTTGTCTAACATGTTTTCATTCACTAGTTCACGCACTACTTCTTTGGATGTGTTTGCTAGTTTAAGCAATATATACATATACGAAAGTGTATATGATTTACTACTATGGTTTTGGTTTCAGAAATTGATGAGATGTTAGACAGTAGAAAATCTAAGAAAGCGGTGGGAAGCAATAAACGACTTAGGAAGATGTACCAGTTGAGTGAGTCTGACAATGATATTGATGCTCCGAAGCAAACATTTGCCAATGGTAGTGCTACTGTGGCAGTTTTGGATGGTGACAGTGAAGACAAGCTGCCAATTTCCTCTTTTTACAGAGAAAAATTTGAAGCAGCAGAAAAGGATGTCAGTAAAAGTGTTGAGGTCAACACTGCTACTGAGATGGAAGTTGAAGAAAAAGCTAACAAGGTAAGTGGTGAGAAAAGCATTAGTGAGGCCAAAGATGAAGGGAATTGTATTGCCATGTCAGAAGGAAAAAGTGATGCTGTTTTAAAATGTGAACTCAAAAGGTGAGAGTTCGCATAGCTATTAGTTGGGGAAATTAACTCTTTTCATTATGGATTTTTAGTTGGTTCCTGATGCAAGCTATACCTTGTAATTCTACAAAAAGTTTCATAGGTTTTTTTCTTTCAAATATTTCCCTTTGGACAATTAAAAGTTTTTAGGACATAAGGAGTTGTTTTCCATCCATTTTTGTTTAATTCAATGGCGATTGAGCAATTAGAAGTTCTGGAAAGGAAATTGGTTATAGATTCACTCAAACAATGGCAAAGGATTTTAGTATATCGGGTTATAGAATGGAAAGAATTTTCAAATACTATTTTGATGCTTGTGTCAACATCTTCTTGTTATATGGTAGCTTGCTTGGGAAGTCTTATGGACTAATCCTTTCGTTGATCAACCTTTGTGTTAACTTTGTTTGATTTACTCAAGCAGGTCTGATGCATGTGATTCTATTCTGTCTTTTTCGGAAATCGTCCCTGAGAATGGTGCTAAGCCTAAGAAGAAAAAGAAGGTGCAGTCCAAGAAGGTAAAACATCTAGACAATGATGGTAATGATTGCAGTGATGTCCATCGAGGGGATCAAGTCACGCAAAGTGATACAAAGGCCGACAAAATGGTCCAAAATTTACCTACAAAAAATGAAGAAAATCAGCAGACATTTAATCATGTGTAAGCATTCTTCTTGAAGTTTCATTCATGCATTCTAAACTATTAACTATCATAAAGTTCACTCAAAACTATTTTGTTTTATATTGTCGTCTTTGCAAATATTTATTCAGGGAAAACAAATATGTTTGTTGATTCATATTATCTTCTTCTTTTTGATATAATTTGCCAGTGAGGGTGTCAACCTGCCACCTGATTCCTTGCCGCCTCCTACTGAGGTGGGTTCTGAAAAGAATGCAAAACCAAAGAAGAGGAAAAGAAAAGAGCAACAAGAAGAGAAAGTTTTTCAAGCTGACGGTGTTGACCACACCAATGTTGAAAAAGCTGTTAACACCCTAAAAGATGGGATGAAGCATGACAGCTTGGGTGAGGATTTGCCTGAGAGAATTGAGCAAAATGGAAAGGAATCGAATGAGAAGTAAGCGTTATGGTTTCTTTAGAAATTATTTTATTATAGTTTGTGCATGCACACAACTAAATTTGAAAATGTAAATCACATATCTGGGATTTCATCGACTTGCAAAACACATATTTGCTACTTTTTAATGCAACTAGAAGATTTCTAGGTAGTTTGAGATTAACCTTACTACACAAATGTCTGCATACATTAAATGCAGGATTTCTGGCAACGATGTTAATCAATCGGTTACCGAACTTCAACCAGAGGAGAAGAAAAAGAAGAAGAAAAGGAGAACAGAGGATGGAAAGGTTAAGAAGATGGAAAAACATCTGTTATCCATGGATGCAGAGAATGGATTTGTTATGGATACTGAGAATACTGATGCTGAAGGGAAGCTATCTCACTTCAGGACCTTGCCTAATGGGTTGGTTATTCAGAAGCTAAAAAAGGGAAAAACAAATAGCAAAGTTGCTGCATCAGGGAAAAAGGCAAGTTTTCTTTAATGTGTTTCATTTGGTAAAATGATGATATTATATGTAAGCATTTATGCATTTTTTGACAAGTCCAACTTGATGGGTAACGTAGTGGAAAAGTCATGAATCACATACTAGGTGTTTGTACCTTCCAGAATGTTATCGTTTTTTTAAACATTTTGTAAGTGCTGATAATAGAAAATGTTGAAATTCTATTGATTGAAAGAATCTCTCCTTGGTTGCAGATCAGTGTTCATTATACTGCAAAGATAAAGGAAAATGGACAAGTATTTGACTCGAATCTTGGGAGCTCTCCCTTAAAGTTCCACTTAGGTTATATTTAATCCCATGGAACCTTCATCTGCAAAGATGTAATACAGTTATTTGTCATCATTTATGCATTTTATGCTTAAGAATATGCTGTTAATTGCAGGTCAGAAAGGAGTTATAGAGGGTTTGAATGTTGGACTTGAAGGTATAATAATTACGACTACTTTTCTGTTTCTCCTCTTGCAATACTGAAGGCAGCTGCTCTTAGTTGTCCTGTTAACCTTTTCTATTGTCATCTCTTGTGGAAACTAATTATGCATGTATCCATAATGATCAGGTATGCGAGTAGATGAGAAGAGAAGGCTCTTTGTTCCACCGTCAATGGGGTATGTAAATGAATCTTTTACTGAACCCCTATTTTGGTTTGTTTTTGATTTTCTTTTGAGGTTCAGTCCCTTGCATGGCACGTTGAATTTCTGGTGCAGTTACGGAAATGAAGGAGATGGTGGTAAGAATATTCCACCAAATTCATGGCTGGAATTTGACGTCAAATTGATTAAAGTTCATCGATAGTTTGCCTCTACTGCCTGTTTCCATGTTGATATACTACATTTTGCACCGGATTTTGGTTCAAGCGCAAGCTTATGGCGGCAGCCTTGAGAAATTTTGGCCGTATAGAAGTTTTGGTTCTTTTGTCTGGCAGAACTGGGTCTCTGTTGTTTGCGTACAAGTGATTGTTGTAACTCTTCATTACGCTTGAGTGCTACAAACTGTAAAGAGTAATCCTGGCGCTGAAAATTTTGCATATTATATAGAATCTCTCTCGTCTTTCATATACATGGAATATACAATTGGTTGACCGGATTAGAAAATTAAATCATAAATAATAATTAATTATAAAAATGTATTTGGACGAAAAATTTACAAAATAGGTTTTCAACGTGAAGTAGTGTGTTTATTCATTAATGCAAACAGTTTTATGTGAAAAATATCACTATTTTACTGGTAAATTGACATTAATTTTTTCGCTGAATATGCTCTTATGGATTTGGATACCTAGCCTTATACATATATAAATAATATAAGGATCAATGACCCATATATAGATAGATAGATGGATAGCCTTATGGATTTGAAAAACTGGCATTTGTGCCCTTGACTCCATTACCCTTTACTCCATTAAAAAGGATGAAATTAAAGATAAAATTGTATTTATACTTTAAACACAATTTTTATATATTTTTAGACAAGGACCTAATTGAAAGTAAATTTTCTTTTAAAATATAATCAAAATAAATTATTTATTAGGGAGTCAAACGTAAAAATTTATGGGAATATTTATTGTTTATATTATTTGAATTCTTTCCTAATATTAATCATTATTATTTCATTGAAAATAATAATAAATACTATTTACTTAAGGCCTCTTCTAATATTAATCAATTCAAACCATCCCTGACAAACGGTGGCTGACTGAAAATAAATTTCTGGTAATTGTTTAGGGAATTAAGCAAAATTGATCACTGTTCAAAGTCTGTAATCAAAAATAACCAAATGAATAGTGACGTTGAATTTTAACTTTGACTCAAAATATTTAGACCAAATTACCCTCATCAACTTTACTCATCTTCATCCGTTCACTTCACTCCTCTGTTTGTTTTCTCCCAACGACGGCCACCATTCTCCTAACAACGACTCAAAATACGTTTTTTATTTTTGTATTATGGGTATTTTAG
>JAVXUL010109340.1:0-18451 GCA_035590515.1 Trichilia minutiflora
TTCCATCACCTGATTCGTGTTAGGTGTGGTAGTATTGAAAATGTGGGTTCCCTCCCACATGGGTGGGATGCACATGTAGGAAAATAAAAACAAAGTAATAAAAATTATTATTTTCTTAAATTGATTGCTCCCACGTCGGGGAGAGAAGGAAAGGAGAGCGGGAGCGGAACTCTACCAACGGAGCTATATGCCCCCGAGCCAAAGTAGAACATGCATGAAGCCAAGTGGAACATTTATGATAATTTAAACGTTCAAATTGTGTTTCATATTTTGTTAAAATTGAAGTTGAAGTGGTTATAGTTCGAAACAATAGGTGACTTCTATTTTAAGTCTATACACTGAAAAAAAGATTTTAATGTATTTCAGCTGTGATTGGATAAAAGACCGGACGATACGTAGAGGTCTCTCAGATGGACATCTGTCACCCCGATAGTGTTACCTGGCCTTCCCCTCAGGGACCCTGAATATCCACTGTCCAGGCTCCCTAACTCGTTCCCTCAGGAATCTGACTATCTATTATCCAGGCCTCTGATCATCTGCCTCCCGGGGATCCCGACCATTCGTCACTGGGCTCCCTGACTCATGCGCCTCAATAACCTGATCGCTCACCAACGACCTCTCAGGCTCCTTGACACGCTCCACCAGGTCCCTAGCTATCCACCGCCCAAGCCCCCGGACCACTGCCTCCCCAGGAAGCTGATCCCGCCACTGATCCTTGGAAATCACCAAAAATGGGAATGATTGCTGATAAAGTATCCTGGTATAAGAAGCGCCGTCCTAACGAACTTCAGACATCCGTCCCATCTCCCGTCGAAGTTCAGCGAATCTGACAACATTAGGCTTGATAAACATCTCATCCCTTAAATAAAAACAGTTGGTATACTATCCTAAGACAGGCAGTCCTATCATTCCCATTCTCCGATGTCAAATCACTTCAGTCACATCCAAGGGCCCTATAAAAGGAGGTAAATTCAAGAAACAAAGGAGTCGAATTCCTTTTGATTCCACTTTGCTTTCTTCACTTAAGCTTTCCATTTTCTTTTATTTTTTTTGCTGGAATCACTTGCTCCGTTTTTCACATTTTCCCTGACTTAGGCATCGAAGGTTTTCCGTCGGGAATCCCACCAGGCGTCACTCCTAGCATATTATTGTCTTGCAGGGATTTTGAGGTGAAGTTCTACAAGAGAGGATCTGGCCAACCGCAACTTTCGACGAGGATCCGACGACGCAAAATTCATATTCAAATTCACATCTCAACAGCTGACGCTGTTTGTGGGAATTTGAATAAAAAGCCGCTTACAGAGTTGTTCAGGGAGAAAGAAGGAAGTGAGAGCAACCTAGAAAGTTTTGTGGTGCTTTGAGCGTTTAAAAAATGGTAGATCAGAGAAGGGGAATAGAGGAATCCAGTTCTTGTGAAAGCATCGCACGTGGTGGTGGAAGGGCCCCATTCGAGTGTGAGGAGTACATTATCCCTCCCACCGTAAGTGGATCGTGGCTTGAGGGTGAACGCCTGACCAGACTAATGGCAAGCAGGGCGGACAAACTGAAGAAAGAACTTATGGAGATTAAATAGTGGATAGCAGGAGAGTCTGCTCGCCTAGGAGAGATGAGGATGTCGTACCCTTCAGAAAGACGGGAGAGTCGGGTTCCAATCGATAACATACCATAAGGAAATTAGTAGGGTTAAAGGACGGGTACCCCGCACCTGACTGACTACTGTACAGAAGGGGAAGGCTAAGGTGATTGAGAGATTAGCATAGGAACCTCCTACCTTCCCAGGCCTCAATACTCCCTTCAAAATTTATGAAGGGTGTGACAGGAGAAGGGGCTAAGGCGATAGAGACTATAACACGGTAAGTGGGATTAGGACAAGGCATAGCCTGGCTTTCACAGACATGAGATGCTATCTCAATGAACAGCATGCCCGGGAGAGAGAGGTTGCCGCAACCGTTAGCAGAAAGGAGATAGAAGAGTGTATAAGAAAGATGCTGTGCAAACTAAAAGCCAAGAGGGGAGTCGAGTTGGGAGAGAATCCGAGAATTGATACTGTTTGCCCTTCCACATTCACCTTCCCTTTCACCGAGGAAATCCTGGAGCTCCGTTTACCTAGGAAGTTCAAAATGCCACCGCTGCCCCCTTATATCGTGAAGTTCGACCCCTCCTTACACTTGGACACATTCCAGAAAATAATGTTGATCTAGAGGCTGAGTGACCAACAGATGTGCTGACACTTCCTGTTGAAATTGGAAGGACCCGCTCAGAGGTGGTTTAAGAATTTTCCACCAGCCTACGTCAATAGTTTTTCCTAGTTAGCAGCAACTTTTAAAAACGAATTTCGGGAGCTATAGCCTTGAATTGCAACCTAAGCATCTTGCTATCTATACACCAAGAGCCAGGAGAAACTCTAAAAAGTTTTGTAAAGAGGTACCATGAGGAGGTCAAAAAGTTGGGTGTGCTTCTAGGTAGTAGATTTGAAGATCCCCTACTCTGTAATCTTGGGGAGACCTTTCCTTCGAAACACTAAGGTTGTGGAAAGTATACATTATTTAAAGATGAAATTCTGAGCTGGAGATGGGATTGGGATTATCAGAGGCAATCAAAGGGAAGAAAGATCTTACTTTACTACCTTAGCCTAAAAAATGTACTGTATCTAGGGAGAACTTTTGAAACAACTACTAGGACACAAGAGAGACCATCCCCTAAAGACACTGAGATGATCGACGCTTAGGCGGCATCTTTTTTCCTCAAGGATGCTATGGAAAGAAGTATACCCTGAAGTTTAATTTTGGAGCCACTGGAGGTACTGAAAAGCATGACGATGGACAAATGGTATCCTGACTCTTGACCTAAGGCGGGCCGTAATTGCGACCTTAGAGCAAAACAAAGATGTGTTCGCTTGGAGTCATGAGGACATGCTGGGGATAGATGTTGACATTATGACCCATCGATTGGCCGTTAACCCCCCCTAAATCGATCCAATAGAAGAGAAAGGTCTTCAATATGAAAAGGCAGAAGGCTATCCAAGTGGAGGTCAACAAACTACTCAAGGCAAGGTTCATCAAGGAAACCAAGTATTCCGACTAGTTAACAAACGTGATGTTGGTGAAGAAAGCCAATGGAAGTTGGCGGATGTGCATCGACTTCATGGACTGAATAAAGTTTGCCCTAAAGACAGTTTTCCTCTACCTCAGTTCGACCAGTTGATAGATTTCATTATCGGGCATGAATTATTAAGCTTCATGGACGCCTTCTCGGGATACATTTAGATACTTATGCATCTTCCTAACCAAGACAAGACATCTTTCATTACTGATCAGGGGCTGTATTATTACAAAGTGATACCCTTCAGATTGAAGAATGCTGGAGCCACTTTCCAAAGGCTTGTGAACAAAGTATTCAAGCCGTTGATTGGGAGTTCCATGGAGGTCTATGTGGATGACTTGATTGTAAAATTTACCAAGGCTGAGGACCATGCCCCCACCTAGAGCAAGCCTTCTCCCTTCTTAGAGAGTATAATTTGAGACTTAATCCCCAGAAGTGTGTGTTTGGTGTCAAGTTTGAAAAGTTTTTGGGCTTCATAATTAGTGAACGAGGTATCGAGGCTAACCTAGCAAAGGTCTGAGTTATAATCGACTTAAGAGCCCCCAGGATATTGAAAGAATTATAAAGCCAGATTGGGAGGTTAGCAGCCCTCAACCGATTTATCTCTAAATTCACTGACAAGTATTTCCTTTTTTTCAGGACCGTGAGGAAGGGCAAGGGTATGAAATGGGACAAAGAGTGTGAGAGTTCATTCCAGTAACTCAAAGTCTACCTCACGATCAGTCAGCATGCTGTCAGTTTATTACTAATAAGGGAAGATCATCAGAAAACACAAAAGCTTATCTACTATACTAGCAAGGCATTATTGGATGCCAAGACCCGATATGTAGAACCTGAGAAGCTGGCCTTGGCACTCGTCGTAGCAACCAGGAAACTACATCCCTACTTTTAGGCGCATGAAATAACAGTACTCACCAACTAGCCACTGAGGTAGATCCTCTATCAACCTGACCTGTCCGGAAGGTTTGTCAGGTGAACGGTGGAGCTCAGCGAGTTTGACATCAAATTCTAATCCTAAAAAGCTATCAAGGGATAGGCACTAGCAGACTTCATGGCTGAGCACACAACTAAGGAAATCCTAACAGTCTCGCATCAGGATGAAAATCGACCAGACTTTACAAGAGCAGGATAGCCCTGTCTCGAGAACCCTTCTCTCTGGCATCTATTTATTGACGGGTTAGCATGCGTTAGTGGAGGCGGAGCAAGCCTCATCCTAGTAGACCCCGCAGGAGAAGAGGTTATGTATGCCCTTAGATTTTCTTTTCTTATTACTAATAACGAAGCAGAGTATTAAGCTTTGTTAACAGGACTCAGGACAGCATTGAAGATCGAGGTGCGTGTTCTCACCGCCAGCAGTGACTCCCAACTCTTGGTAAACCATGTGAATGGCACTTACCAAGCCCAAGAAGAGAACACCAAGGCTTACTTGTGGAGGGCCCAAGAACTAATCAACAGATTCAACAAGGTGAAACTGCGAAAAATTCCCCGATCTGAGAACCTCCGGGCTGACGCACTGTCAAAGCTTGCCTCAGCATTGACTGGGGACACCCAAAAATGATCCCTGTAGAGACCCTGGATCACAAAAATATTAGTCAGTTGGATAATGACACAGTGCTGATGACTAGGGGAGAGCCGTCTACATGGATAGACCCTATCAGAGGATATATAGAGGAAGGGTTACTCCCTCACGACAAGAACAAAGCTCTCAGGATCAAGAGGAAGGCCACTAGGTTCATAATAATAAATGATGTTCTCTATAAATGGGGGATCAGCACTCCCTATCTAAGATGTCTTGCGCTGTCAGAAGCAAATGAGGCGCTGGAAGAGATGTACTAGGGATTCTGTGGGAATCATAGTAATAGTAAGAACTTGACCTTTTGGATACTGAGACAAGGATACTTCTGGCCGACCATGAAGCAAGACGCTTACGACCTGATTCGCCAGTGTCATGCGTCTATGGGGATATCCTGAGATAGCCCCCCGAGAACCTAACAACCCTACTCAGCCCCTAGCCATTCATCCAGTGGGGTCTAGACCTGATAAGACCTTTTTCGATCGCCAAAACTCAGGCCAAGTATGCCATTGTGGCAATCGATTACTTCACGAAGTGGGTGGAA
Organism: Trichilia minutiflora; assembly: GCA_035590515.1. Taxonomy (NCBI): domain Eukaryota; kingdom Viridiplantae; phylum Streptophyta; class Magnoliopsida; order Sapindales; family Meliaceae; genus Trichilia; species Trichilia minutiflora. The sequence goes on from JAVXUL010109340.1 coordinate 5,220, forward strand.
GGTGAACCCTTGTCCAATATCACAAATAGAAATACGATTGCCTTCATCCGTAAAAATATCCTCTACAAATATGGCATCCCTAGTGTGTTGATTGTTGACAATGGGAAGCAGTTTGATAATAGAGGATTGAAAGATTTTTATCGAGAATGGAACATTAATCTCAGGCTCGCCTCTCCTGCCCACCCCAAAGCAAATGGGCAACTGGAAACAGCTAACAAAGTAATCAAGAAGTTATTAAAGAAAAAGTTGGGAGAAAGGAAGGGAGCCTGGGCAAACGAACTCTCAGAAATCCTCTGGGCATACAGGACAATGATAAAAACTGCCACAGGATAAACACCTTACCTGTTGGCTTATGGATTTGAAGCAGTCATTCTTATTGAGATGGACATCCCTAATTTCTGCACCCTCCACTTTGATGAAGAAGGAAATCAGCAAGCCATGCGTCTGGAGCTCAATTTGTGCGAAGAAGCCAGAGATCATGCCTTGATATACATGATTGCTTATCAGCAAAGAGTCTTTCGTGCCTACAACAAAAAGGTTAAACCCCAATCCTTTCGAAAAGGACATCTTGTTCTCAGAGGGATCACTCTGAATACTCGAGTGACGATCGAGGGATCTTTAGGCGCTAACTGAGAAAGTCCCTATGAAGTAATCAAAGTAGTCAGGCCAGGGACGTACAAATTGGCAAGGTCAGACAGCAGTATCCTAAATAAGTCATGGAACACCGAGATACTAAAAAAGTACTATCCCTGAGATAAATCTTCCCTCAAGATGCTTTACTTGTAATGTATTTAAACACCATCTATGATAATATAATTATTTTGTTTTAATTACAAGTGAAAAAGTATTATATCACATCTCTCTCTCTCTGAATCTTTGATTGTGTCAAGCCATGTAAGTCCCCCGTACCATGTCAGGCAATCGAGAGCCTATGACCTGATGCGGTGTCGGGCATCTTAAGCCCTAACCGCTTCACCTGCCAACTTCTAATGTTATGGTTGGCCTTAGGGTTATAAAATTCTTAACACTAGTTTAAGTCAGTGATCATGGTAGGCTTTGTAAGCCCCTAAACTGTGTCAGACAGACTGAGAACCTACGACCTAACACAGGACTGGGCATTTTAAACCCTAACTGTGTCACCTGCCAACTCCTAGTGTTATGGTTGGCCTTAGGAACGTAAAATTTCTAATATTAGTTTGTGTTAGTGACTATGATAGGCTTTATAAATCCCCGAATCATGTCAGATAGATTGAGAGCCTAAGACCTGACATGGGATTGGGCATCTTAAGCCCTAACTGCATCACCTGCCAACTCCTAGTGTTATGGTTGGCCTTAACTCTGTAAAATTCCTACCACTAGTTTGAGTCAGTGACCATGGTAGGCTTTGTAAGCCCTCGAATTGTGTCTGATAAGCTGAGAGCCTAAGACCTGACACGGGACTGGGCAACTTAAGTCCTAACTGCGTCACTTACCAACTCTTAGTGTTATGATTGGCCTTAGAGCCATAAAATTCCTAACACTTGTTTGATTCAGTGACCATGGTAGGCTTTATAAGCCCCCAAATCATGTCAGGCAAACTAAGAGCCTAAGACCTGACACAGGGCTGGGCATCTTAAGCCTTAATTGAGTCACCTGTCAACTCCTAGTGTTATGGTTGGCCTTAAGGCCGTAAAATTCCTAACACTAGTTTGAGTGAGTGACCGTGGTAGGCTTTATAAGCCTCTCAACCGTGTCAGGTAGACTGAAAGCCTAAGACTTGATATGGGACTAGGAATCTTAAGCCCTAATCGCATCACCTATCAACTCTTAGTGTTATGGTTGGCCTTAGGACCGTAAAATTTCTAACATTAGTTTGAGTCAGTGACCATGGTAGGTTTTGTATGCCCTCGAATAGTGTCAGGCAGACTAATAGCCTAAGATCTGACACGGGACTGGGCATTTTAAACCCTAATCGTATCACCTGCCAACTCTTAGTGTTATAATTGGCCTTAGGGCTATAAAATTCTTAATACTAGTTTGAGTCAGTGACCATGGTAGGTTTTGCAAATCCCCGAACCATATCAGGCAGACTAAGAGCCTAAGACCTGATACGGGGTTGCGCATCTTAAGCTCTAACCATGTCACCTGCCAACTCTTAGTGTTATGGTTGGCCTTAGAGATGTAAAATTCTTGACACTAGTGTGAGTTAGTGACTAGGGTAGGCTTTGTAAGCCCCCAAATCATGTCAGGTAGATTGAAAGCCTAAGACCTGACACGGGGCTGGGCTTCTTAGGCCTTAACCATGTCACCTGCCAACTCCTCGGGTTATGGTTGGCCTTAAGACCGTAAAATTCTTAGCACTAGTTTGAGTCCATGATCCACTTGTCAACTCACTTGTGTTATGGTTGACCTTTGAGCCTTAAAACCTCCTAACACTAGTCTGAGTCCTGAACTACATTCGACAGTGTAAACTCTTCCCCGTAAGTGGCATCCTAAGAGTATAAGACCTGTACAGGGTAGGGCACCCTAAGCTCTACTCATGTCAAAGCATCTCTTGGTGTTGAAGTTAAAATCCCATCACACCAGTCAAAGTCCCCTGGACAGCATTGATCAAGAGCCTAACATAACTCCAAGTTAGATGAAGGGCATGCTCAACTCTCTTGGACTACCAGCTGCGCCCCAATCAAAGGGTATCCCACAAGTTTGGAGCAATATACTTCACAAGTATTTGAATCAAAAGAAATCCATGTATGGCCAAGATAAGAGAAAAATAAATAAAGAATGGGATAAAAATTCTATTGATTTACTTTGAGTATATGGTTACAAGAGTATTAGTATACATTTGCTCTTTGCATGGTGAAGTACAAAAAAGTATAAGTTAAAACAACAATGAAGATAAGGCTAGTTAATGCTGTAGGACTGGTTAGGGGCACTTGAGGTTGTCATCTTCTTCTTCTTCATGGGAGGAAATCTCTATGGGAGGATCTTCATCACCTGCTGATTGACCCTGATAACCTTGTGCCTTGGTTGCCTCAGAGGATGGTCTTAAGTTGATTGCCCCTGCTCACCCCTCCCCTCTTTCAAATTTTTCGTCGGATTAACGTTGGGTCCCATGGTCTCAGGGGGAGCATCTGGAGCATTCGAGCTTGAGGCCCCCAGAACCTCCTGTCTTAGTTGGCTAAACAGCCACCTGAGGTGCAATTCGGGATATTCCTGAAGAAAGAGATGGCTCATCAGGTCCAGACCCTCATCCACTCCCTGGTCATACCTAGACTCCGGCTGAGCCTAAACCTCTTCCTTCTCCTTCTTCAGTGTTTCCAGGGACCTCTGCGCTTCTTTCAGTTTTTTTTCTAGAGAACTGTACTCCTCCGACAGCATGTTGCATTCTTCCATACTATTAATTAGCTGCCCCTTTAGATTCTCCTCCTCTGACTGATCGATCGATAAAGGTTAGACAGATCATTATGTTTACTCATGAGACTCCTTCTCTCCCTTTTAAGAGGGTCGTTATCTATGGATAGAGCCTAGGCTAGGGCCTTGGAGGATGAGAGCTTTGAAGTCAGGTCTTACCTCACTTCAATTCCATCAAGACTTTTCGCCCTCTAGAGTAGCGACCCTGGCCTTTAATTTGGCCTTCTCTTTATTTACCTCCTGATGGATGGCATCCACTTGTTTTTAGGCCCGCTTCTCCCATTTCTCAACTGTCTTAATTGTCCATTCTCAGACTTTTATTTCCTGTTAGAAGTCTTCCATGAAGAGATCTAACAAGAAGGCACTCTGCATAAAGTAGATAAGACTAGTCGTGCCTTATGAAAGAATGGAACGACCTTCCTTAGATACAAATGACTAGAGAAATAAGAACTTACTTTGTAGGCATACATGCTCAGGTTGCCCAGGGCTAGTAGTGGAGACACGTTAGATATAGCCTCGGCCCTCTGGGGAGGGATCACCCTTCTTGCCCTATTTAATATTGGGAGGAGGTAACCAAAATCCTCCTTCTTATTCTCGATCAAATCCTCCTTATCGAGGTCGTCCAGCTCCTTGTCCTCATCTTTCGGGGAGGAAATGTGATCGGCTTTCTTGTCAGTCGAGTCTTTATTTTTCTGACCCTAACCCCCTTAATTATTTACATTTGTATCGGGGGTATGATCTCGACTACTTGCCCCTTCACCACCAGGCTGGCTCCTATGGTTCTGTTCAAAAGTTTTTCATATCCCTGATCCCATTACCGGGGAGATTGATACGCCTCCCTCTTGGTTGGGGATCTTTGTTTGTGTGCCCGCTGGGAGGGGATGAGGATAGGAACAGTCGGATCTCTATTTCGTCTTCCGCTTAGCCTGGTTGTCATACATAGGCCGTTTGCCTTTATCTTTGGCCTGAGAAGGATCGCCCCCTGAGGACGCTTCTCTTCCTCCTCCTCCTCCGCAGAGCACTCTCGTATTAATATGCCTTTTGCCTTCAGGTATATGACTTTCTTGCCTCCTTTCTCGGGAGTCTTCTGGGGACTTCCCTTCGCTGGTCCCTTCCCTTTATCCTCGTGGGCCTTAGTCTGGGCATCAGAGGCCACCTTTGGTCCCCCTCTAAATAGCAGTCCCTTCAGGATTTCAGCCACTCTTGGCCTCCCAACTCCGACAGTTGCAACAAGGTTTGGGACCATGGTCAAAAATAACTTTTCAGGAACTCATCAAAATTTTGATCATGAGAAAAAACTTACCCTCACTCACAGTAGCTCTAGCTTTCGAAAGCTCGCTCCTTGTCATTGCCCGGGACACCAACTGTGAGTCCACTAGGTTTTTCGAGTTTAAAAGGAACTTGACATCCGTGGTTGCCAGACTTAGTAAAAATGTCGCCACGCTAATCGGAATATCATGTTGGTCCCTTCTCACCTCTGTATTAAAAAGCTGGTCAATGATCCACCATTTTTTTAAGATAGGACCTTCAACTAAATGATCAGATTATTTGGGGTAATACCTGTGTCCTCGAAGGTGGAAAGTATGGAGCCTTGAGGCGATCCCGTCCAATCCTGACTGATGATGAACCAGCGGTCCTTCCAGTACTTTTTGGACGAAGTATTCCCCTTTATCTTTGTCTGGTACCCTAGACGAATTTACAAATAGTACTACCTTGGGTACTGGCTGACACTCCTTCTAAGAGCATAAAAATATAAGATCTCGTTAGGGGTTGGAGCAAAATGTCCTGCGCTAACCTTCAGGATAAATAGACCGCTCAGGATCCTCCAGCTATTTATAGTGAGTTGGTACGAGGGATCCCGAAATCTCTGAAGATCCTGACAAAGTAGGGCTGCAGGAGAAGTCAAGCCCTGATTAATAGGTGCTTTTCATTCATGGCCATTTCCTAGAGGCCAGCACGATCGGTACCTTATGGGTACATGACACCCTAAGGTATACTTGATTGGGAATGTCAAATAGCCTCCTATAAGCATAGATGTCCACCTCAATGACTGTGGAGGGATACTCAAAGTCATTTAAAAAAAAAAAAGGAATGATATTTTATACTACCAAAACTTAAATTCATGTTTTTTTTTTCATAGAAGGATAATTATTTTTAGGAAATAATTGTAAAATCTTATAGAATATGAAAATTTTATAAAAATTGACTACTAAAAAGTCTAAAATGGATGTAAATTCATTAAATTTTGATCTAAGCAAAGCTCTAAAATCTAACTTGGTCGGGTCAACTTGTATTGACCCGACTAGAGGTAGAAGACAACACTATCATAAGCATTTGAATTTTATTTTCTAAAATTTTTATGCCATTTTTATAAATAACAAAATTTTAAAGAACTAATTGTAATTACACAGAAGTTTATAGGCCTATTTGTAAATATAAAAAAGTTTAAAAGCTTTTATGCAATTATGAATTAGTTGAGGGGCTTATGTGTAATTTTCAAAAGTTTAGGCCAAAATATGATTAAGTAAAGGTTAGGTCTTGAATATAATTTATAAAACTTGAGGGACTTTAGAATTTTTAATTAAGAATTATTTTTGTAATAATTCATCCAAAGAAAATTTTTCACTAATTAAAGAGTATTTAGAATTTTGTGTTCGATTTTTCTTATATATGCATCTAATTATGTTTTTTAATGATTTCTCAAGGAAAAATGGTATGCATTCAAAACTCGATTATAATACGTACTGAATTAATGTTATGTGTGTTAATTAAATATTGGGTACATTGGTTAAATGCTAAGTGCATTGATTCAATTACTAAGTGTATTGAATAAAAGGTATGTATAAATTAGCCTTCTCACATAGATGATTGCCTTTATGACTATGTGTTTTATAAAGTTGAGATAGTTTAAACATTATTTTGGAGTGAAAATTCTAACCAAAGTCGCTTAGATTTCAAATCAAGATAAGATAATTATACTTGAAAGTTGTGACTGGAGGAGAATAATCCTACAATTTTTCTCATCTGCCTCTGTATTATGTGTAAGTCTTGTGTGTGAAAATGGCATAGCAGTGAATTTAAGTTAAACATTATGTGTGTTTAAACTATCATATATATGATATTTTTTATTAAAAAAATACATATATTCTGATAGAAAAGGGAGAAAATAACATAGTACGTGCTTCATACCACATATGTAGTAAGTTAATCAAAGGAAGTAACAAGGTTTTGGACTCTTTTCCTTCATTAAATGAAACTCTGAAGTTAAGACAACCTCATAAATACACTTATGACTTTCACCTGTTTCTCAAGGTTTACGTTTGAGTTTGCTATCTTAGTATGTTACCGATGAACATGATAATTTGATTTAATAGAACGTTTCCAGAAAGCAATTGAGCTTAAATTAAGATAGTCAAGGATGAAAAAGAAGATCATTTATATATCACATTCGATTATATTCACTGGTATACCAGTTATATTTTTCTTAGTAAAAAAACATGATTGTGAATACAATCACGATCTATTGACTAATTAAGAGATATAAAAAAATATGAAATGTGACAGAATGGATCTATGATACTACATACGAGCTTTACTAAATGTTTGTTATATTCACTTAATCATTATATAACAACAAACTTCAAAATAACGTATGTTGATTGCATGGCCTATTTTACCTAGTATAAAGTTTTATGAGTTTTGAGATGAAGTATAATTCATCCCATTACGAATGTGTGGGAGATGTAGAACGTGAAAAGTTATTAATAACTCCCCATGACACCAACTATAGGATGGTACTAAACTCTTTTTTATATTATTTTTTATTTATTTAACTATTATATAAATAATTATAAAATTAGTCATTTAAAAATTGTTAGAATTAAAACACGTTTGTTATTTTTATAATGTGTAAAAATAACACAGAGTTAGGAATATTGATACGTTTATTAATTTTACTATATATGAAAACAGAGGTGGACTACACAAAAATTATCATTACTGATTCGTTCTATAATTTAATTTCTTTGTTTAAGTGAACTAAAAACTGTATTTAGATTGTGAAACACATATTCGATGTCATTTTATAATATGAATTCGATCAATAATCAAAAGACCTAAGTTACAACCAGAGAAAACTATAAATCTATTATTTAATAGTCTTAATTTATATTTATTTTAATTTTTCGAACACCTTAGTGATATCAAGCACTCTATAATTTAAAAGAAAAATAATTAATGTCACCTAAGATGATTTGGTACTCATAGTCATAGACATAGAGGATACCAAAGTAAATTAATTAAAGAACCTTATCTTTTTTATTTCTTTTATAACAGGGAGTGAGATATGAGGAAACGAATTAGATTGATTGTGTTAGCGGCCAATGTTTCATATTTTGTGTTGGTAAACACATAGCAGTTAGATCCAACCTTTGCAAATAATTGAACAATTCATATTCACTGCCTATGACAAGAACAAGGACAACGAAAGTAGGGTTTGAATTATAGGTTCCCACATTTATAATGCTCTCAACTCTTTTTAACTTGATAGTATTATTGGTGGTGTAAATAGGAACGTGATCTCTTCTTCTTTATAGGATAAATCAAAAACAATTAATGTCACCTAACTGATTTGGTACTCATAATCATAGACATAGAGGATACTAAAGTTAATTAATTGAAGAACTTATCTTTTTTTTATTTCTTTTAGAATGGGGAGTGAGATCTAAGGAAATGAATTTAATTGAATTAGATTGATTGTGTTTGCGGCCAATGTTTCATATTTTGTGTTGGTAAACAGATAGCAGTTAGATTCAACCTTTGCAAATAATTGAACAATTCACATTCACTGCCTATGACAAAACAAGGACAATAAAAGTAGAGTTTGAATTTTAGGTTCCCACATTTATAATGTTCCCGACTCCTTTTAGCTTGATAGTATTATTGGTAGTGTAAATAGGAACGTGATCTCTTCTTCTCTATATGATAAATTCAAATCTAGAAAGTGACAATAATAACAAATTTAAGCAATGATATAACCACCATCTCTCTTTCTGCCGTTTAACGTAAGTTTATAAATTTAGGGTAACCAAGACCAGAATTTAGGTTATAAAATTAGGATGGTTTTGGTTTGACAAATGGCAGTCTATGGATTGGACCGATTATGAAGATACCCAAAAAAATCTAATAGCTTGGTTAACAATGACCAATATCCAATATCCTAGGGTCCCAATCCATAATTTCATTTATAAATAAACCCATTGGTTGTCTAGGTCTCATCTACCATTTTACCAGTAGTTAAAGCATGGCTCATATATCTTCCCCACCAAACTTTTCATGCCGTGGGGTAGGACGAAAGTAAGGGCTACTTTTGTTGGGTTGATTAGAAAAGGCCACCAAACAGAACATGGGTTTCGCCTAATGTTGAGAATTAGGGCCCTAAAATGGTGTCCAAAGCCTTTTGTTAAACAACTCGAAATCGACTTACTTGCCAAGTTCTCCGTAAGTTATTGAGTGGTCAATAGTTAATTGGATGTTGTATGGATAGTCAATGAATGAGTATGGCAGTCTTGATTAGGGCAAAGTGAAATAGGCAGCACTCAAAACACTGTGAAATTAGCTAAAGACTAGGCCAACCAAATTTCAATGATAGCAACTGGGGGTTTGTTGGTCCCAGCACAGTTTCAAATGTTTTTAAAGGTGTTAAGATAAGTTGCCCATAACCAAAGAAAGTGGATATTGTAATTTGTATTTCTAATGTTTGTTTTTAACACTGCTGTAGACAAGTTGGAACAAAACCTAGGACATCTTGTCACCTCCAAATCCCCAAATTCTCCTGCATAAAGAGAATCACAATGATCTGTAAAATCCAATGACATCCAACCAAATAAAAGATGTGATATGCTAATTTCTCTTCTTTTCTTTTCTTTTTTTAAGAAGAAAAAAAAGAAAATTACATTCGAATTTTTTATGACTTTACAAAGAATGTTTATAAATAAAGAATTATATATGCATTCATACATAGTTCACACTCATCTCTCTCTTTTTTTTTTTAGTTTGTTTTCAGTAACAATATCATTCGTCTTTTCATTTAGGAAACGACACGTCATGGACTTCCTGAATTATATAGAATGACAGGTCGAGAAGTTCAACCTCATTTCTTATCATGTTAGCTTCTCAACCAGTGATTGAAGCAACAATCAATTAGGCATTAGGAAATGAAACTCATTATTTTTAACAGTCAATTATGAAAAAGCAAAGCTTATAACTTACTTATATACATAATATACATTCGTGCACCCATAACAAGAATGAAACATAACGCACAACCACAGAAATGAAAGCTCCAAAAACACAACACAAATTCAATATTCTATTTTAAAGCAATTAAAGGCTTAACACTTGCCACAATAATACCATTGTTTTTATTTTCTTTTTTTCTAAAGCAATATCATATGGATCATGTCATTCACATTCTGTCTCTAAAGTTTTCTAATTGAGAGAGAGAGAGAGAGAGAGAGAGAGAGAACATTCTTCGGTGAACATTGTGAGATTCATAACCCCTTAAATTTCATTGAAAAAAACTTAGTTTCCTTTACCCTCTCTGCAAATACTCTAGGAACAGAAATTCCTATGAAAACAGCATTAATCTATATATATCTACATACTGTATAGTGTTATTATGGCAGTGATAAAAGCTGAACTGGAGTCTATTATTATCCTCTATTGTACAACCATTAATCGAGTGAAGAAGTTTCGGAGCTGATGAAGAGGATCTCTCATGGAAATTATGATCTGGGAATGGAAAGGGAAAAATACACAAGGATGGATGAGATGGATGAAAAGAAGAGAATTGAAATACAAAAAGAGCTTGAATTGAAATTTCAAAAGCTAACTGATGCTGATGCATAGGAAAAGGTTCAACGGGTAAAAAAACACAATCGTATATATAATTGAATTGGAAGGGAACCGGACAGAAGCAGCTACTGCAAATGCACATATTCAAACTTGTGTTGTTGCAGAAATCAGTATCAACTATGGACAGATAATAGCGTGCTCAGGGACAGTGCTTTCAAATTGCCGTTAGACCTTCTTCGATATGCGGTAAAGTCACAATAACGTACCTATCAGTCATATATATTTTCACGTCCAACAAAAGGATTGACTGACTGTTTGCATACAGAACACATTATGTATGTAGTTCTAAATGTTGAATTGCAGATATCAGTTTCTATAGTGCTAGATAATTATGAATCCTCTTTTGATCTCTTAATTTTGTTAGTTCATGTATATGGATATAGGCTTCCCTAAATAAGGGACAAATTGAAAATCAGCGTTTGTAAGAGCATCTTTGGGATAATTTTTTAAAAACTTAAAAGCTGATTTTTGTTTCTCTAAAAAAAAGAAATTTTAAAATTAATATAAGACTTTTTTTTTAAAACTGTTTGGTATAATAAATAAAATAATCTCTTTTTTTATTAAAATTAATATTTGATTTAGTTAAAGTAAAGAGTTAAGAAGGATATTTTTGAAATAAAATAAATATTATCTGTGTATTTAATGAGAAGAGAAAACTCGTCTTTTTCATCTTTTTAAAAAGATCTTTTTTATGTTTTAAATACAAAAAGACTTTTTATAAAATATTTTTTTATTTTTATTTGTTTAGTCTAATTTTTAATAAAAAGAGGTTGAGAAACACTAAAAAAAATTGGGTCAAACAGATACTAAATATCAAAAGCACAAGCCGAACTTAGCATCAAACGAAAGCTGACAAGTAATTTGAATTGAATAGTTGGTATGGGTCACCCTTATGGTGGAAATTAGTATGGATATTAAGCATTTAAAATATATAATGTAAAATTTTATCGTATGACAAAATTCAATATATAAAATTTTATAATAAATATATTATAATAAGCGATGACACTCATTTTATAAAAGCACAGCTACATATTTGAATGACAATATCACAATAAGAGTGCGTGTGTGCCCAAAATAAACGCTAAAAATATTGGCTATAGTTTAAACTATTACAAACTACTCGACCAAATTCTCTCCGAGACTACGAGTCTACGACCATGAAAGGCTATAAATTGATTTCAAAGTACAAAACCTGTATCAATAGTTTAGACTGGAAGGGAAAAACCTAGTGAAGACAGGCCTCCTGTAGTTGCTCAGCCCATTAACAATGTAACAAGCTAGGTCTTCGTTGAGTCCATGATAACCCCAATGTTGGACTACTTTGGCAAGGGCTTGAATACTTTGAGACTTCATTGAGTGGTGGAGTAATTCATTTTAAATAAAATTTGAAATTATTCAAAAAATAAAATTAAAATTTTAAATTAAATAATTGTGTGTGTATATATATAATAATTAAAAAAGATATTTAAATTCTTTTGATTACATAATTTATCTACAAATGTTTTAGTATTTTAATTTTAATTATTTAATAAAGTACAAAGGATATATTTTAATTTTATTTTGTTAGTTAAATAAAAAAAATTAATGTCAATAGGTAATAAAGTAGGTTCATGACAACACTACTAATATTATTAAATTTTAAATTTTTTATTTGCGCAATTATAATATCACCATCATTAAAGATAATATATAAAGGAATGGTAATATTTACTATTTTTATTGTGTTTAAATTATGGTGTTCAATCAAACACATAATCGATATTAGTCACAATCATCAACGTATCTAAGGATTACCCAAAAAATCTCTCAGGGGTGCCCTAATGGTAGGGATGGAACTTAGAACTTTTAAGGTCCTATATTTAATTCTCACTTCAGGATTTTTTCTATTGAAACGTCAAGAGGGTTAGGTTAGGGATTTTATCCTATACTTGACACCAAGAGAGCAGGATGATAGAGAAAATGAAAAGAAAAATATTGCTCTCAAGAGTTCCAAAAATGAAGAAGAAGATGAGAGCACAAAGAATACATCAGAAGATGATGAATTTTTACTAATGGTAAGAAGAATGAAGAAAATGTTCAGAAGAGACAAATTTAGAAAGAAAAATTGGAAAGAAAAAGATTTCTATAAAGAGGATAAACCAGATAAATTCAGAAAGAATAAAGATAAAGATAAAAAAAGGAGATAATATGCTATGAGTGCAAGAAGCCTGGACATACTAGACTAGACTGTCCTAACAGAAAAGGCAAAAAGGACTGGAAAAAGAAGAAGGCAATGAAAGTTATATGGGATGATTCTTTCAGCGAAGAGAGCTCTTTGGCCTCTGATCATGAATAAGCAGACTTTTGCCTTATGACAAAGGTAGATGATAAGGTACAATCTAAATCTTCATCTGAATATTATGATTTATGTTCTAACAGTGAAAATGATTTAATGCATGATGAATTGCTTGACTTATATGAAATATTAAAATCTAATTTTGAGCAATTATGTGTTAAGTATAAAGAAAACAAGAAGAAAGTTTCAGATTTAACCAAGGAGAATGATGCGTTAAATTTTAGAAAAATAGTGTGCAAGTGTGAATCTGACTTGAATGCATTAAAAGTCAAGAATAAAGAACTAAATGATGAAATCTATAAGTTAAGAGGAATTTTGATAAAATTCACCTTAGAAAGAGATACTTTAGATAAAATTCTTGGGAGTCAAAGATTAATATTTAACAAGGCTGGAATAGGATAAAATTCTGGTATTAAACAAAAATCCCTTTCAAACTACTTTGTTAAAGCATCCAGCCAAGTTAAATCTTCAATTATATGTTATTATTGTTGTAGGAGAGGACATTACATCGACAAATGTTTCATTAAGAACAAAACCTATAAGGGTCCAAAATTAATTTGGATTCCCAAATGTTCCAAGGTTGATGAAG
>JAVXUL010109361.1:0-18446 GCA_035590515.1 Trichilia minutiflora
ACTTTATATCTCATATCATAACACATCTCATGTTGTCATCAATCACTACACATACTAGTCTCAATGTATTATTGTTATCCTTCTCACAATAATACTTGACTAGGGACATTTAAGAATAGTATTTAACTAATTAAGCCAACTATTCTAAGGACATTATTACATTTATTTAGATACATAGATATGTAATAATAGAATAAAATATATTAATATAAAATATCATGATACATAATAAATAAATGTCCAAAATTATTATTGGATCTTAGGTCATATACCAGCAAATCCAAGGGTATAATAATAATTTTATCTTTTAACTACATATGTATTTACCCCTATCTCATACATCGTTAACACATCATCACGATTTTATAATTATTTTAGGGATTTAAATTTGTTAAGGTAGAGTTTTGGGATCGTAAATGCAAGGACCTCAACGTAATTAAAAGTATGTTTTATTTTGAGTGGGACTCCAACGATATTTTTCAAATTTGAGGAGTATTCAAATGAGATTTTTAATTTTGACGGGTTTGATCGATCGAATAGGCTGATTTGTTCGATCAACATTTTTAAGACTCCTTGAAAAATTTGTGGCTTTAGATTTGTTTGAACAAATGGGGGATTTGTTCGATCGAATGAGGCTTCATTCGATCGAATAAGAGATTCGTTCGATCAAAGTGTTGATTTGTATAATCGAATATGAATTCATTCGATCGATAATTTGGAAGCTTTTTGACTTTTGTAGACGTCTAAGGATTCGTTCAAACAAACTGTGATTTGTTTGATTGAAGGGGGTTATTCGTTCGAACAAATTCTGATTCATTCGATTGAATCGACACGAAAAAATTGAAATTGACCTCTTCTGGAAGCTTCTCCTTAAGAAACTTAAGGGCAAAATGATAATTTTGCCTTTTTTCTATAAATAGGGGGTCTAAGCTCAGATTTCTCACGTTTTCTTCTTTCTTTCTCTTTTCTCCCTCACATACATTCTCTCCCTGCTCTCTCCACCTCTCCCCTGATTTCTTGTCATATTTTCATTTTCTCTTCGCCTGTCGATGACATTCATCGCGTCTAACTACCCGAGAGCATTGATCAGATGATAGAAGTGCGGAGAAAGAAAAGAGGAGTTAGCGTTTTGGGGAGAAAAATTGAAGTTTTCTGACTTTCGAGCGAATTTGAGGAAAACCAACCATGCCACAAGGTTCGTAGCTACATTTCTAACTTATCTATGTATTTTGTTTCGTATTTTATAAACTTTAATTTGTATGAGTTTTACTGTTCATCCAAAGGTTTTCGATTAGTTTATTCATGTATTTTAGGTTTTACGTGTTATTTAAGTTGTAGTGAAGTCCAGAGAGTTGTAAGAAGCTAAAAATATAGTTTTTGAGAAAATAGGTAAGTGTGAACAATAATAAGAGTTACTATTTCGACAGACATATGGGATACACAGGTTCAAAGTACGAAATCGAGCCGAATTACGCTTGTATAGCTATAATATGAGTTCGTGGTAGAAAAGGTTGGGTAAATATGCATGTAACAAGAGTTTTAGTCGATTTTACGTATTATCCGACTTTAAGATAAACTCGGATTAGCAGGCATTGTACGCCATTTGAGTCACATGCATATTTTAGAATGTATATTGATATATGTATATTTAGATAATTCTGTTTAGGCGACGATACGTGAGCGAGGTATCCGCGTGATACTTCGAGAAACGAGACTAATTAGGGAGTGTATACCCTCCCTACTCTGTGAGTGGACTATTTTTATATTTTGTTATTTCAGTATGTGTGAAATATGTATATATTTTGTATGGATGAGGGCCATGGGACACTTTTTGATATATTCTGTTTTGATGATGACTCTATGATATTAATACGACCAATGAGCTGGATTTTATATTTGTTTTATGTTGATGATACGGCCAGTGGACCAGGCTTTTATACTTGATGAGATGACGGCTATAAGTGTTAGGATATTGTTGATATCGACGGCCGTGTGAGCCAGTTTTATTTATATTTTGGTGATGATGGCCATAAGGGCCTGTTGTGCACAGTAGCTACTAGTTATAGGCTATAGTCGGCCTGAGTAGATAAAGGTCGCCTAGCTGGGTGTAGAGACTTCATAGGTGGGAGAGTCGTATGGTGGTTATTATTTTTATGAGTGGATGGATTGATCACCTGTGAGTCTCATATTAGATTAGCACGATATCACTATGTGACTAATCCGAGGCGAACATTAGTGGTAGGCATATTTTCTGAAAAACCCAATATGTTCTATTTCTTACATTTAAATCTATTTTTATAAACAGCATGTTTTAATTGCATATAAAATCCATTGACGATCTTAGGACACCCACGACCAAGGAAGTCGTTGGGAATGAAAGCCAGTCCAATGATTTGTAACTTGTGTTTTGAGGTTTTCAGACTAAAAAGAACTTTTTTGAATTTAATTATTTTATACTGTGTTTGAGGTAGGTTTTCCTACCTATGGGTTAAACAGCATGTATATATATATATATATATATATATATGTGTGTGTGTGTGTGTGTGTGTGTGTGTGTGTGCGTGCGTGCGTGTGTGTGTGTGTGTTTTCAGGTCACTCACTGAGTATACTCTTGTATACTCACCCCTCTCACTCTCTAACTGCAGGTTAGGTAGTCGACAGGTGTGTGGTGGTGGTGACTGTCCCAGACTTTGGGGTTAGCAGGTAAAAGATCATAATCGACTCGTTTAAATTTGTATTAGTCCATTGGATTTGTATTTTTTAAAAGTGTATTAAATTATTTATTCCTTTATAGATTGTAAACATATTTTGGTTTTATCATAAATGAGTTAACCCTACGATTTTCAGATTTGATAAATACTTTATATGATGAACTGGTATGTGTTTTGAAGTGTTAGTGAATTGTTTGAAATGACTCAAAGTTTGGGTGGTTGGATGGATTTCTTTTGGGAGTGTTTGCATAAAAAGGTTTTTGAAACAGATTTTATAAATGTCTTACAGGCTGACAGGGTGTATTCTATGTGATTGGGTACATCCTAGAAGTCTGTGGGTAGTTGTCATGTATAACACTCACGGGTTGGGTGTGACATTGATTCTCATTGGTTGCTTTCTTTTCTTCTTATCACAATAAGAATTAAATACTAATAATATCAAATAATAATAACAATTATTATTATTATTATTATTATTATTATTAATATTAGTAAATAAAAACATTATTATTATTATTATTTATTATTATTATTATAACTAAATAATAATAATAACAACATTGATTTAACTAATATATATATGTATATGTATATGTATACGTATGTATTTTTATTCTTTAATATGATATTAAAGAATAATCCTAACCATTAAATAAATAATAGATTGACAAAAATTAATCTCATATTAACTCTCGACAGTTTTATACGGTGTCGTTTATCAACCAAAGATTCATTTGATTGAATAATAATAATTTAATAATTAATAAATAAATAATTTATTTATTAACATATATATATATATTTTCTAGTCTCCCAAATAATCGTAAATCATATTTATACTAGTTTTAATCATCGAAATATTTCTCAAACCAACAGGTGCTAGCGCATCATTACCGAGAAATTTATTCTTTACAATAAAGAATAAAATCAACTTTTTATTAATAAATCAGAGTAATTTATTATAGATATTTATTTTATCCATCTTCATCTTATTGGTTCTAGAGTGTGATCTCCTGGGTTCACTGTAAACTAGACATGAGCAGATGCGAACCCTTTCGTATCATTTTGGTACAACACATTGTAACCAAAGTTCTCAATGATCATGAGTGACCTCTAGCAAGATATCATGACCCCTAGAACACAGATAATGTAATTTTGGATAAACCCATATAATCGTACTTGCATGTAGTAGAGTTCTTCTACTGTCGACTCCCGATCAAGTGTAAGTCATGGAATTGTCAAACCTCTAACTCGATCAAAAGATTAAAACCTCAATCATAAACAAGACCACTTATTCAAAAACTCCTTTCTGAAATTTGTGTACTCTCGTCAGAGATTTAATTCCTGTATATGATAGTTCTGCTTAGGATCTCAAGCTCAATTATCTAAGCCGGCAGATTCCATATTGATCATTACCTGTTCTCATACAATAAGAACACATTGCTGTCAAGCTTCTTTCATCAGACGTGGCTAGCCCAGTTTGATATACACAAGTGAATGTTGTGTCTTATTGCAGATTGCAACTGTAATGTCTCAGGTGTAAGGACTAATGATATACTAGTACGGTTATGTGATAATTTATTGACTGTGAATAATCACCCATGTAATTTATCACGTTTGATCACGTTCAGTATCATATTCACAAACGTAATAACCATATTTATACTCTTATGACATGAGACTCGTCACCCAATTATTAATATCGAATACTAATCAGTGGTAGTAATAAAACATCCTGACCATACAATATTATTATCCTGATGATATTACCTCGATCAGAAACAAATTCGGATGTATTTCAATAATAGAATCTGTATTCATTTGTATAACTCTTTGTTTATTAATTCTTGATATATAATACATCATAAGATTATATTTTATATTAATAAGAAAATAAAATAAGAAGCAACTAAACAAAATATAAGATATGTAAAAAAATATCATTTTATTTATTATAAATATTTTTATAATAAATTATAAAATATATATATAATAACCTTCAATCCTAAGACACGATTGATTATAGGGTATATCTCTAACAATAAAACTTTTTCTCGTTATGTTGTTTGTGTTCTATTTGCATAGCTCTTCTTAGAATTCGATTTGAAGATTACTTTATAGTGATAACCTTTCGAACGTTTTAGAATTTGCATCAATAATTCATTGAGTAGCAAATGAAGCCTTCAACAAATTATCTGATCTCTCTTAAAAAATTAGCGGATCATGTTTGGAGGTGCTCATTGTTGCGGGGATCGAAACAACTTCAAGAACATTGGAATGGGCATTCACAGAACGACGTAACAGCCCAAAGCCCGATCGGATATAGAAGAAACAATAGGCAAAGGCAACCCAATTGAGGAATCAGACATCAAAAATATTAATTCCTTGGAGGATATATGATCTATTAAGCCTATTTATTAATCAGTTAATATGTCAAATAATAAAGCAATATATATGCACATATTCTGACAAAAATAACTTTTTGTTAGAGATATAAATTTGTTTAGGCAAATCGATGGGGCACACTAAAAATTTTTAAATATCAACTTTTCTCTTCTAATAATTATTTTAATCATTTAAAAATTAATATTAAATACCTTATCATTTTCTTTAATTTTGAAAAACCAGTATTTAAAACCCACCCAAAAATAAAATAAAATTAAAACAGTCTCACGGGAAACCTTGATTAGAACATTTCACAGGGACTGTTACTCTGTACCGGGATATTATAAAACTATCATCCCAAAATCTAATATTTTCAAATCCATTACTTTAAATTATATCATCTTGGCGTGTGTGAAAAGGACAACTATTACCTTCTTTATTGCCATTCCACCGTAAATGAATAATTGACCTCAATTTTGTCTTGGTTAGAGTTTCCTATCGACGGAAAGATCCATTGATATTTTGAGCTGCATACCATGGCTTTTCTTGGCACGTATCTTTGCCATAGCTTTAATGAAGTCATTTTCCAGATCCAAAGGACATAAAACCGCGGGAACCTGCAGAGAGCTTCCTCAGGGACGGTCTCGTTTACCGGTTATCGGAAACCTTCTGGCCTCACAAGTCGATCACTACCCAAACTCGCTCAGATTATTGTGTCTAAAATTTGATCATTTCTTCTGTTACCATGGCCAAAGAAATCCTTGGAAATCATGATATATATCCTCTGCAACTCAAACTTAACGGTTCATAAGCACATTAATTGCGCTATGGGTTGGCTGCCTGTCCATGCATCATGGAGAAATCTTCGAAAAATATGCAACTCAATAGTTTCTCCAGTTAGAAATTTGATGCCAATCAAGACCTCCGGCAAAAGAAAATCCAATAACTTCTTGCTTATGTTAGCCCGAGCAGCTTTCAATACTACGCTTAATTTTTTGTTGAGCACAATCTTTTTGGTTGATATTGCTGATTCAAGTTCAGCTATCAGACGTGATTTTAAAGGAGTATCTCTTGGATTTTTTTTTGTGAACTTATATTAATCGTTGTTATGATTTTATTAAAAATGGGTCAATGTTATAGTCATTAAATAAAGTAGATCCAATTATATGATTTAAAGTAAATTAGGCTTAACGTCTATAATAGACTAGTTTTGACCGTCAATGTAGAACATGAGTTATGCTAAAGCCTTTGATGGAGAGGATCAGTAAAGACCAATTAAGATTAGCTTAGGTTCCCTCTTTAACTCTATATAAAAAAAAGTATGGGTTTCAAAAAATCTTAACCTGTCTTTTTTTCATTGAGTAGGCTTCCATAAGATAGAGAATAGAGAGGAAGACTTAACCTTTAAAAATATTGTCTCATTGGCTAAAAGAGGTACACATCTCTAACTCATAATTGTATTTTATAGTCGTATATGTGAGATCTTGGTGTATAAAAGAATTTTAATTCCAACAAGTGGTATCAGATCTAAGGTATATACGATTTAGAATCAATTATAAAATTATTTAAATAAATTTTCTTTCCCATAATCGCATGAAGTCTTGGCTATATTTTATGTTGATTTTGTTATAATATGTAATTAAAAATTTAAGGCTTTTATTCTCCTCATCATAAGTTTCATATTGATATATTATACGCCCTCTAATTAATAGTATATGCGAAGATACTAAGAATTAAAGTTTCGGGTTTTATAAACCATAATTTTTGCATCCTAAATTCTTTGTAATATTTTATATTATTTTTTGGATATTTGTAATGAATTGATATATGAGTTTTATTCCTCTGTTTACAAGCTTCGTAATGATATATTTTTTGTGGTATGAAGATTTGTATATTGTGAAAAATTTGAGATAAAATTTTTAGAGTTAACTTTGAGTCCAAAAGTTTATACCCAAATTTAGGTAATTTCTCATCTGTTTTTTTATAAAAATAAGGCCATAATTATATTCAGGACATCTAAAAACATAGGAATAGACTTTTGAATCTTCGAAATCGAATGAAAAACGAAGGTTTTAAAATAAAAATACAAAAAGGTCGAAATTTGATCGCGAAGACCCGAGTTACAGAAAATCGGGTCAGATAAACCTGCTGGAGGTAGGAGATATTGTTTATACACTGTAGTTCTACTGTTTATATGCTACTGTTTATGTAACTGTATCTCACTGTAGTGGATATTGTTTATAATGTAGTATGTATTGTTTATAATTTTTTTAATATTTTCTTCTATTTTATTTTTTGGAATTTAATAATTCAATACATTAAGGATTTTTTCTTATTATTAGAAAATAAAATTTAAAGTTTTAATGGAAGTTTAAATTTAATATAATTTTAGTAATTGATAATTATCAAAGTAATATAATTACTAAAATTTATAAAGAAAATTTATTTTTTCTAATTGTTATAAGGATAATTTATTATAATAGGTGTTGTTTTGTGTAGTTCTATGATATATACGGTTTAGTATTATATTCGATGTAAAATTACATAATTAAAATATTAATTACGGATTATAACATTTTTTTTATTTTTTTAAAAAAATTTTAATTATGATTTTTCTTGATTGTTATCACCAAAGTGATGCAATCATTAAAAATATAAGGTTAATTAAAAGTTATGAAAAATGATTTTGGTATTAGAAAATAAATTGTGTGGTTTATAGTTAAATAGGATAATTATTAAAAATTATTAGGATAATTAAGGAAATTAATGCTTGCGTGGAAGACACTTAAGATATAATCAAAAAATTTATTTGTCCAAAAATGATAAATTTTGAGATTACTTATTTGACATGAATATATATATTTTGGAGAATTTTATCTACTCAAATGGGATATGTTTTTCATATTATATGTTTTCATATTTGTTGTCTTCATGCATAAAGATAATTCGTAGAATTGTTGACTCTGTTCAAAGGGGAGCTAGTAATGATACATACAGGATCTCAATATTAATACTCATTATTGTTAAATTAACTATGGTATAATTTTTTCCAACAGTTTTCTTCTAGTTCAATGATAGCAACACTTTGATAAAAGTCCTGATTGGTTTAAATTATAAGAATTAGAAGCAAGATATAGAGTTTGTTTTAGAAATTATGGATATAAAATTGACTCTACATGTAGATCCACCATCACCGTTCACTAGAGACAGTAATGGTGATGTCACGTCTCAACCCGTGGATCCTACACGTGACAACCGCTACAGATTCCTAATAAGTATTCCTTAGGCCCAGAATGCTTACTAAGAACTTGTAAGGCTAAAAAAATTCAAAACATCCAAAACACTTTCAATAGTTTTCTTCCAAACTCCCAAACTTCCTTTCAATCAAAAACAATCCAAACACTTTTAAAATATTCATTCTCCAATTCATCATAAATAAATCATACAACATTACATCAACAATACCATGTTCATCTTTTATAAACTGTTTCAATGGTACAAAATAACAAAATCATATCATGTATAAAAGTAATATTATAAATTTTATAAATCTCCAAGTTCCTGAAAAATAAAGAAAATCCTGACCAATATAAGACACTCCCAGTGGACTCAAATGATGAGTATGAGTCGAGTATAAAGTCAATACCTAAAATATCGACTTTTGATGCTATTACCACCCTCCACGTACTCTCTGCGCTTGCCTGTGAGTGAGAAAAAAGGGGTGAGCATACTAACGTATACTTAGTGAGGGAACATATAAAAATCAATAATAATAACAACAATAAATAAATATAACATAGGCCAAAATATTCATCAAACTATACATCTTAAAAAGGAAAGAAAGAACAAGTTTAAAACATCTTTTCACTTCCAAACCAATACCAGTCAAACCTTGATAAAAGCTTTGGGTATGGCTCTGTTTTTGGGAATTACACTGATCAAGCATAATCCCGAGCCGTCAGTGGATTTTATATATAAGAGAAAACAATGTTATTTTTCTAAAAGATTATTTTAAATGAAAAAAGTAAAATATGCATCGTTCTCATGAAATAAGCCCACCACTGACGTTCATCTCGAGCAATCACAAGGTGACATCCGCGACTAATATGACTGAAACTCATAGGTGATCAAATCACCCACTCATGACAATAATATTGAACATCATAGAACTCTACCACCTATTAAGTCTCCATACTCACTTAGGCGACCTCTATCTCCTCAGGCCGTTCTTAGGCTACTCCAGTAGCTATTGCAAACAACAGGTCTTCATGGCCATCATCACCAACAATATCCCGACACTTATGACCGTCATCATAACAAGTATAAAAACCTGGTCTACTGGCCATATCATCAATATATAAATCAAATAGAAAACCTGACTCACTGGTCGTATTACGCACATAAAACAAATATAAAACCCTGCTTATTGATCGTATCAATATTATAGAGTCATAACATATCAAAAATTGGCCCACGACTATTATTCATGTAAAACATGTACGTCAAATAAGTCAAACCCAATATACAAATCGTTTATCATTTCAAAACCATAAGAAAACATATTTATATATGCAGTTTCATATCAACAAGTGTAACAAGCTAAATCATTTATAAAGCAATTACCATTTATTATAAACTTAAAACATGATTTGTTTTAAAGCAACAAAACAGAAAGGATTTCACTCACTAGCTAGGGAGGGTACGTATTCCTTATATTTCCTCACTTGGATTGAATTCTTGATCATAGTGATTGGTGCTTATACATATATGCCAGAATTGTGAACCCGTGCTTAAATTCTAAGGGCGTATCTATAATTTTTTACTTTGACTGTTCATATATTTGCATCCATCCAGTACCTTGTGTGTATATAGGCACAATTTCATAATTATTATGAGAGTTGAATTACATAAGATGAAGTTTGGGGTTGTGAACTTAGGAACCTCAATGAAATTAAATATTAGTTTTATTTGGAGTACGACCCCGATGATATTTTCAGCTAAGAAAAGGATTTAGGAGAAAATATGCAATTTATTCGAACGAATGGGTTGAATCATTCGAACGAATTCCTGGACTCAGATTCGTTCGAACGAATGGATAATTTGTTAACGAATAAAATATTTCATTCGAACGAAAGGCAGATCGTTCGAACAAAATTTAGAGAAACTCCTTAAAAAATTTTGGTCCTAAATTCGTTCGATCGAATCGATGGTATTGTTCGAACAAAATTTTGGGGAGCTCTCTGACTTCGAAAGTGCTAGATTCATTTGATTGAAACCCAAATCAAATTCATATTCGTTCGAATGAATCCCCTGATTCATTTGATCGAATCGATGAAAAATGATAATTTTGCCTGTTTCTAAAAGATTCTCTTTTGTATTTCTTAAGGACAAAATGATAATTTTATTCTCTCATTATAAATATGGAGGCTAAGGTCATTTTTTCCCATTTTCTTCTTCTTTCTCTCCTTCTCTTCTTCTTATCCATTCTCTCCTCTGTCATGCAAACCCATCTCTCCACTTTTATATTTTCTTTAATTTTTTCTTAATTTATCACTTCATTTCACGCATTAAACACTTTATAGGTTTCAATTTGGCATTTGGAGCACAGAAACGAAAATGAGAACCTAGGGTTTCGGACTCTGATTTGGAGCTTTTTGGGTTTGAGGACAAATCAGAGTAACTGATGATATCACGAGGTTCCTAGCATCATTCCTAACTTGTCTATATATTTTGTTTTTCGTTTTAGCTAACTTTTATAATGTGGGTTTTACTGTATATTCATATAGATTTAGGTAGATTTATCGTGTACATTTTAGTTTTTGGACATTATTTGAATTGTAGTGAAGTCGAAAGAGTTGTAGGATATTAAAAATATAAATTCAGAAGAAATAGGTGAACATAAACAATAATTAGAGTTACTATTCTAATGACTGTATAGGATTCGCATGTCTAAAATTTGAAACCAAGTCGTAATATGCTAGTATGGCTATAATGTGAATCCGTTTCGATAATGTTTAGGTAATTAAATGGATAATGATAATTTAATCGATTTCACGTATTGTTCGACTTTAAGAAAACCTGGGGTTAGCATGTATTGCACGCATTTGAGTCACCTGCATATATTAGAACGTATATTGATAAGTTTTGGGTATATGTGATTAGGCGACGGAGCCCGAACGAGGAATCTGCGTATTGAGCCAAGAAACGAGGGGAACTAGGGAGTGTATACCCTCCCTAAGTAGTGAGTGGATATTTTATGCTTTTACTGTTTAAAAAAAATAATTTCTGCTATTTGTTTGTAAATATTTGATCAATGCTATTATTTTATAAATACTATTTTGATTTTATGTATACTTGTTTACATGAGTAATGACCAGCAACCAAGTTAGGATATATTTATATTTTGATAATGATATCTATTGATGATACGGTCAGTGGGCCAAATTTTTATACTTGTTGTGATGACGGCTATGAGTGATGGATCAACCTAATAGAGAGGTTGCCTAGGTATATGGAGACTCCACTTGTGGGTGTGATGTATGTTTGTGTTATTATGATGAGGTGATAGGATTTGACCACCTGTGAGTCTCATCAAGTTAGTCACGGATGTCACCTCGTGGTTAATTCGAGGCGAACATCAGTGACGTGCTTGTTTTTATATAACTAAACCAAGCATGTTTTTATTCTTTGCATAGAAAATATATTTTTATAAATACCATATTTTATTGCATATAAAATCCACTGACGATCTCGGGATACCCAAGGTTAGGGTAATTTTCGAGAAAGATAGCCAGTCCAATGATTTTTGATATATGATTTGAGGTTTTGAACTAAAAGAATTAATTTTCATTGACTGTGCAGAATATATTTTAAATTATGCTTTTATATTTATAAATTTTGTATTAATTAGTTATGTTTACCTTTAGTTCACTCATGAAATATACTCCCCTATACTCACCTCCCTCACTCTCCAATTTCAAGTTTGCCTAGTTAGCAACAAGTGATGGTGATGATTCTTCCAGGCTAAAAGATCTCAGGTACACTTATGAAAATTGACTCACTTAGAGAGGTCTTAATCCACTGGAGTTGTTCTGTGATTTGAAATTATATTTCTGTTTATGAGATGGAAACAAATGTATAAATTACTTGGATATTATTTTTGATGCACTAATGATTTGTTACGTTTATACTTTGATGATTGGTTTTGTGGAAAAAGGGTTTGAAATGTTCTCTATAGAAGTACTTGTAGTTTTCTTGAAATGATTCGAAGTTTGGGTGGTTGGTTGTATTTATTTTGGAAGTGTTTTATAAATGGTTTAGAAACAGGTTTTAGTAAAGGCCTTACAGGCTCAGAAGGTATGTTCTGGTGATTAAGTACACTTTAGAAGTCTGTGACGGTTGTCATGTGTGGGACCCATAAATTAGGGCATGATAATTTTACCGGTATCAGAGCTTTTGATTTTAAAATGATTTTGAAAACACCTAAACTTGATTTTCAAGCTATATTTTGAAATTCTGTATATGATTTTATGATTTTAAAAAGTTTTTCAGTGGACTAATTGAGTCGAGTCATAGAAAGTATCACTACTAATTTAAATGCATATCTTTGAACTCTGTGCTCTTTTGTAGTTAAAATGTCTTCAAAACCTAGGCAAGGTTGAGGTAAACCGCAAAGAGAAATCATGCCCTACGTTGAAGAAGAGGTTACTTCTTATATGCCTCAACTTGAACCTGAGGAACAACATGAACCTTCTCCGCCCTAATATCAGCAACAAGGCATGGGAATGCCTTCGATTATAACTCCTAAGGCTAGGATTACCTTTATGGCATACTGGAAAGCTTAAGTTGCAGAAGCATCCGTATCAGTTCTAAAATTGTCCAAACTGATTAAAGAGGTTTGACAGTTAGGGAGTTAATCATTTAGAGGTATCACAGACGCGACCGTGGCTAATCGATGACTTAGGAAATTGGAAGGTGACTTGAATGATATGGAGCTGGAGGACATGTACAAATTAAAGGTGGTTATCAGATTATTAGAGGACAGTGCAGCTACTTGGTGGGAGAGTGTGTAAGCGAGGGCCTTAGCACAATTGACCTAGGATAACTTTGTACAAGAATTTCGAGATTAGTATTTCAACCCCTTTTACTGTAACCAGAAGAAGCAAGAATTCTTTCGGTTGAGACAAATGGGTAAGACAGTGACAGAGTATGAGACTCAATTGAGAGAGTTAGTTGAGTTTGTGCTAGAATTTGCTACTGAAGAGAGCCTGTGTGCCAAATTTGAAGAGGGTCTGAATTTTGAGATTCGTGAGAAGATGTTATTGTTAGGAAACCAGAGGTATAAAAAAATGATCCAGATGGCACTTCGAGCTGAAAAGTTAGCAAGAGAAAGAAGATTGAGGAGTCAATTTCAGAAAAGGAGAGATTTGAGTATACAGGTCGGCTCACCATCTAAGAAGAACTGTAGCAGTGGTTTATCTAGTCGAGCCTCTGCTACTAGTCCTACAAGCATCTCTTCACATTCTCCCTAAAGCCAAAGTTATTTCAGATTCAGATCATCAGTTTAGGGACAATCTTAAAGACTAAGACAGAGTCAGAGTATGGATAAGTGTATCAATTGTAGACGATACCACACAGGCTTGTGCCATCAATCATCAGCATGCTATCATTATGGAGAAACAGGGCACATCAGAATGTACTGTCCCAAATTAAGTAGAATAGAAAGGGGTGGTTATACCAGCCAGTATCCTTTACACCACCAGTATCCGCCAGCTGAGAAGTCTGTAGTTTCTGATGGTAGAAGATTAGGTGTGAACAGTTTTTTAGTAGCATCTTGTGGTGCTCAAAGAATGCAAGATAGAGTTCAGACCAGAGTATTTGCCTTAAATCAGGAGCAGGCACAAACTGACCCAGAAGTGGTGACTAGTATGGTATTTATTTTCAATCAACCTACGTATGTGTTGATAAACCCAGATTCGAATTGATCTTTTATTAATACTACCTTAGCCCCTCATGCTAGCATTGCATTGTTACCTTTAGATCAAGAGATTATAGTGTATACCCCACTAGGTCAGAAATTATTGAGAAAGACTGTGTTTAGAGATTGTACGGTGATGGTGAATGGAGTCGAGTTAGTGACTGATTTGATTCCCTTGAGAGTGGAGGATATCGATACGATTTTGGGGATAGATTGGTTGTCTAGACATCGAGCGACAGTGGATTGCTTTTCTATGCAAGTGGTATTCAGAGCACCTAGGGATCAGAGATAATCTTTATAGGTGAGCGGAATAATTTATCCAGTAGCTTGATTTGTACGATGGAAGCACAGAGGCAAATGAAGAAAGGGTGGTAAGGGTCTTTGGCATATATTATTGATAGTAATGTCTTTGAATATTCTATTGAGCAAGTTCGAGTAGTGAAAGAATTTCTAGATGAATTATCGGGGATGCCCCCAATGAGAATTCGACTTTAGTATTGACTTGATTCCTGGTACTACACTGATTTTAATGTCGCCTTACCAAATGGCACCAACTGAACTCAAAGAATTGAAAGTAAAGCTTTAAGAATTAATTGATAAGGGTTTTGTTAGACCAAGTATGTCACCTTAGGGTTCACCGGTATTATTTATTAAGAAGAAGGATGGGACTTTGCGATTGTGTATAGATTATCGACAGCTAAATCGGACCACTATCCAGAGTAAGTACTCATTACCTAGGATCAATGACTTGTTTGATCAGTTACAAGGAGCGAGTGTATTCTCGAAGATTAATTTGAGATCAAGGTACTATCAGTTGCGAATTAAGGAGAGTGATGTGGCTAAGACAACCTTTCGAACACGCTATGGTCATTATGAGTTTCTTGTAATACCGTTTAGGTTAACTAATGCTCCAGCTGCATTCATATATCTCATGAATCGGGTATTCCATCCTTATCTCGATAAGTTTGTGATTGTCTTTATCGATGATATCCTAGTTTACTCGAGGACCAAGAAAGAGCACGCTCAGCATCTACGGATTGTGTTATAGACATTGAGAGTGAGGAGATTGTATGCGAAGTTTTTAAAATGTGAGTTTTGACTTCGAAAAGTGGTATTCTTAGGATATATAGTCTCAAAGGAAAGAATCTTTATTGATTCTCGAAAAGTGAAAGTCATTATTCAGTGGGAGAGACCGAAGATTGTTACCGAGATTATAAGTTTTCTGAGATTAACAGGTTACTATAGAAAGTTTGTTAAAAGTTCTTCTTTGATAGTTGCCCTATTGACATGTTTAATGAGAAAGGATATTAAGTTTGAATGGGATGAAAAATGTGGGAGTATTTTTAGGAGTTAAAGAAACATTTCACTTCAGCTCCGGTGTTGACACTACCTATTCTTGGAGAAGGATATATAGTATATAGTGATGCCTTCAAGTAAGGATTAGGTTGTATTTTGATACAATGTGGAAGGTAATTGCCTATGCTTCCAGACAACTCAAGAAGCATGAGGAGAATTACTGGACCCATGATTTAGAATTAGCTATTGTTATTTTTGTCTTGAAAATTTGGAGACATTACTTGTATGGAGAGAGGTGTCAGATTTTTATCAATCACCAGAGCTTGAAGTATTTACTCACTCAAAAGAAACTGAATTTAAGACAGAGAAGATAGTTTGAACTGATCAAAGATTATGATATGGTGATTGATTATCATCTAGGGAAAGCCAATATGGTGGCAGACGCTTTAAGTAGAAAATCTTCAGTAACAGTGGCGTATGTTCGGACAGCATACCTTTCATTGTTACTGGAATTGAAGAACCTACGAGTGACATTAGAGTGTGGTCAAGATGGCTTAGTGTTAGTCAATTTTATTATGAGACTGACTCTACCATAACGGATAAAAGAAAGGCAGAAGTAGGATCTATAATTAATGAAAGCTTGTCAGAGAATCATGAATGGTAATACTGGAGACTTCTACATCTCTCAAGATGGGGTTTTGACATTGAGAGGTAGGGTATGTGTACCCTTAGATGATGAACTAAAAAATGCTAGTATGACTACAATATGGGTCTATGTCGATAACTGTATAGGTAATTAGATGGATAATAAGAATTTAATCGATTTTGCATATTGCTTAATTTTAGGAAAACTCGGGATTAGCATGCATTGCATGCATTTGAGTCACCTGCGTATATTAGAATGTATGTTGATAAGTTTTGGGTATATGTGATTAGGTGACGGAGCGCGAGCTAGGAATCCACGTACCGAGCCAAGAAACGAGGGGAACTAGGGAGTGTATACCCTCCTTAAGTAGTGAGTGGACATTTTATGCTTTTACTGTTTTAAAAAAATAATTTCTGCTAACTTTTTATATTTTGATGATGATATCTGTCGATGATACAGTCAGTAGGCCAAGTTTTAAGTTTGTTATATGATGATACGGATAGTGGGCCAGATTTTTATACTTGTTATAATGACGGCCATGAGTGTCGGGTTTATACATTGATGATGACGATCGTGTGGGTCAGGATTGTTTACTATAGCTACAGGAAAGGTAGCCTAGAATCGGCCTGATAGAGAGGTCGCCTAGGTGAGTGGAGACTCCACTGGTGGGGGTGATATATGTTTGTATTATTGTGATGAGGTGATAGGATTTAACCACTTGTGAGTCTCATCGGGTTAGTCACGTATGTCACCCCGTGGCTAATTTGAGATGAACGTCAGTGGCGGGTTTGTTTTTTTATAACTAAATCAAGGATGTTTTTATTCTTTGCATAGAAAATATATTTTTACAAATAGCATATTTTATTGCATATAAAACCCACTAATGGTCTTGGGATGCCCAAGACCGAAGTAATTTCCGAGAAAGGCAGTCAGTCCAATGATTTTTGATATATAATTTGAGGTTTCAAACTAAAAGAATTGATTTTCATTGACTGTTCAGAATATATTTTAAATTGTGCTTTTATATTTATAAATTTTGTATTAATTAGTTATGTTTACCTTTAGTTTACTCACGGAGTATACTCCCGTATACTCACTCCCTTCACTCTCCAGTCTCAGGTTCGCTTAGTTAGCAGCGAGTAGTGGTGGTAATTCTTTCAAGCTGAAAGGATCTCAGGTATACTTCTGGAAATCCACTCACTTAGAGAGGTCTTAGTCCGCTAGAGTTGTTATGTGATTTGAAATTGTATTTTTGTTTATGAAATGAAAACAAATGTATAACTACTTGGATATTGTTTTTGATACGTTAATGATTTGATACTTTTATACTTTGATGATAGGTTTTATGAAAAAAGGATTTGAAATGTTCTCTATAGAAGTGTTTGTGGTTTTCTTGAAATAATCCAAAGTTTGGGTGGTTGGTTGGATATGTTTTGGAAGTGTTTTATAAATGGTTTGGAAATAGGTTTTAGTAAAGGTCTTACAGGCTCACAGGGTGTGTTCTGGTCATTGAGTACACCTTAGGAGTCTGTGACGGTTGTCACGTGTGGGACCTATAAGTTAGGGCATGACAAAAACTCTATTAATACACATTTCTAAACTATAAACGGGATTCATATGCCTGGAATGCATATAACCCCGGGTTCTTAAAATCGGCTTATAAACAACTTGAATAAAACCCTCACTATCCAACTGGTTATCTAATCTTTAATACCGAAACCCACATTCATGCCAATTTGTCAAACTAGTGCATTACAACTCGATTTTATGATCCTCACAAGTGAACTCCATATTCTCACCAAAATAATAACTCGGGTACTATTTATGCCTATCCATATTTTTTCAAATTCTCGGTTCTAGCTTTCTAACGAGTTATCCAATTTTCCTACATTCTAAATAACACCAGAAAACCTAAAATCATACAATAAAACTAGAAAATCTATCACGAAGCACAGTAAAACCCATTTGTGAAAAAATTGATAAAATGGGAAAAATGATATGCAACTAGTTAGAAATATTGCAACGAACCTCGTGGTACCTTTGGTTTTCTTCAATTTGGCCTAAAACACTGAAAACCTCAAAATGAGCTCCGAAACCCTGACCTTTCTTTTTCGATTTCTGCACTCTTTGCAACAAATTGAAACTAGATACATGTTTATAATATGGAATGTGGCAAGATGAAAAAAATAGAAGAAAATGGGGTGTATGTGTGAGAGGAGCAGAGAATGAACGAGAGAGGGGAAAAAGAGGGAAGAGGAGAAAAAGAGAAGCTGAAAAATGAAGGGGGATGACCCCTATTTATAGAAATTGGGTAAACTATCATTTTTCCTTTGAGAATTTAAGAAAAGAAGCTTCTAGATAAGGGTAATTCGATCATTTCGTACGATGTGATCGAACGAATAGTCTAGTTCATTCGATCAAAGTGGGGTTC
>JAVXUL010109371.1:0-18439 GCA_035590515.1 Trichilia minutiflora
TATTATTATTATAAATATATAATAAATATTTAATTAAAAAAATATTTTTAAATATTTAATTATTATAATCGGACCGGCCCGTTTAACCCGCGGGTTAAACGGGTTTTAACCCTTTTATCCGCGTGTTAAACGGATTGACCCGTTTAACCCGCGGGCCAAAAATCATTGACCCTAACCCGTTTATTTTGCGGGTTAAACGGGCCGACCCGTCAGACCGAACCCGTTTTGACAGCTCTAATATTATGTATAATTTTAGTATATTTTTTTTTAAATATTTTTGCATACTAATAAAAAAAGAATGTTTTTTCTAGAATTAACATCAAGGGAAATAAAAGTAAAAAAATAAAAAATAATTAGATTATTTTTTTGTATAAATTTACACTTAAAATTATATTTGTAATATAAATAAAAACTAAAAAAAATCATATTAAAAATTTTGTGTTAAACTTGAAATAATTGTCATAATCTATTTTATTTTTTTTCAAAAGATAATAAGTGTTAACTTACAACCAAATTTCAAAATGGAGCAAAATAAAAAATAAATTTTAAAAACAAAATTTGAACCCCTCGCCTCGCATGGTTTAACAATCAATTAATGAAATGAAATTAATCAATAAACATTAATTATAGTTAGTAGTTTGTGACGAGAATAGATATTCATATTCTTCCTCTTAGGTTGGTAGGTATTTGCTCATATACTTTCAATTCTAAACTTTACCTACCATCTTAAATGTTAAAAACAAGCAGTCAATAAAAGCAATGAATATTGCCTGGAAATTATCAAGAAGAGATAACACCTAATAAATATATTACATAATTGGGTTATTTAGATAGATAGATAGATAAATAGATATATTATTTTTAAAAAGACAATGTAATTTATTATTTATATAATTAAGTAGATATGTGTTTAGTTAGAATTCAAAAATAATCATAATTTAATATTATAAGAATGTTTTAATTATTTTAACAGCGATGATTTTTTTTTTTATCTTATATATATATAAATTAATATTTAATGTTGTAATTTTTATTCTATATATAGCATCTCTATACTGAGCATGCCCTAAATTTCTTAACAAAAATAATTTGACCTTACTAAAGCAAAGTTTTCTAATTTATAGGCATTAATTATAAGCAAATTGTATGTTTATTTACAAATATTTTTAAAAAAATAAAACTAAAGTCCTCATCATTTATAAGTATAATCTGATTATGATAGATTGAATATGAGATGTGTGGTTTGAATATATATCTTATATTGGATTTTAATTAATTATTCAATATTTAAATAAAATGTCTGAGCAATGATATATTCAATTAATATTTTTAGAAATTAATTGAATAAAATCCGTTAATCAAAATAAAATCTAAATACTCAAAGTTATTAAAAAAAAACTAAAAGTCTCCCTAAGATAATGGTAGACTACTCTAAATTAAGAAAGAGTGGCTAATTTTAGGACAATAATAAAGAAATGTAGACCATTATCTTACATTTGTCATATTTTAATTTATAAAAGCACAATAATTGATTTAGTGTTCATTTACAATGAAAATAATTTGCATTATATTTATCATATTTTAAAAAATATTTGTTACGTTCTAACATTAATTTAGTTAAATTTAAACTAAATTAATTAGAATTTGAGTAGATAATAAACTAACTATTTTTAAAATATATTAAAAACATCTTAGAAACTAATACAACTATAATCTATTTAATTCATTTCATAAATATTAGTATTTTCAATTTTTAACACAATTAAGCATGACAGAAAAATTCGGATTGGAGAAAACCCATATGCATTGTGTTGTTTAATGGTAATCCATAACCCGTGCCGTATTTATTTACATTAACTTTGTCTTTCTTTTTAATTTTGAAAGAATTAAAGGAGGCATATGGCATAATTTAATATTTAGTATTGTGTCACGTATTTTTTTTTGAATTAATAATTTTAAATTAGGAATTTATTGATAATGCAAACCATATTTTTATAATAATATTAAAAATACAAAATTTTTATACAAATTAATATTACAATATTATATAATTACCATATATTTTATACATTTTATTTTATTAATTTTTATTTATTTTTGTAAAAATTTAGAACATATAGTAATCACATAACTTAATATAAAAAGTTTATTTTTTAAAAATTACTCATATTTTTAGAATACAACATAAAATTTTAATTATAACACATATTTTTTTTAAATTTTTTTATCAATTAAATAGATAAATTTAAGAGCATGATAACTTCAATTCTAGTGAGAAATAGATTTTTGAGTTGATAAAAAATTAATTAATACTGCGAGGATGAGAATGAGACATGAAAGGAAGACAAGGGCAACCAAGTCTTTTCAATAGAAGGAGTGCCCCTCCTACAGCCAGTACTAATTTCCACTTCCCATGTTTTTTTTAATTCTTTCTTGAGGATATGCAACAATTTTTTCTGGTGACAGATTCTTGTTTTTTTGTTTTTTATTTTATATATATATATATAATTTTATTTTTTTAAAATTTTTTTAAAACACAAGATTCTACCCATAAATAAATAAAGAAATAAATGAATGGGCAAAACTGCTTTCACTTCTACAGAAAGAAAGCAGCGGCTTGGCGATCTCGTTCAACAGCACAGACTCTCAGATTGCCTCAGACTGATACAAACTACAAAGAAAGTAGTTGGTTATGTTGAGGAGTTAGCAAAAAAGTGAGATACATAAAAAGTATCGAATAGCAAAAGACTGCTCATTTTCTCTGTTAGACGCAACAATCACTATTCATTTTTTTCAACTCCTTTTAATCTCTGCCGATGCTTGAATAGCAGAAGAATTTGATTCTTTACTTCGAATCAAAAGCTCCGTCTGTTTTTTTTCTGATTTTCAATCCAACTTTTATTTTTTTCTTAATAAAAATGGCTTGTTCTTCTTCTTCTTTCACATCTCCGCTCTGCACGTGGCTTGTGGCGGCTTGCATGTCGTTCACTTGTGGCAGCAAGGACCCACAACAACCCATTCTCAACAAGCGACCGACTAGTCGGAGGAGGAAACTGTCAGCAAAATGTAGCCGTGAATTCAACGGCAGCTTGGTTTCGTCGTTTTGTGGATCCAGCTTTCAGGGCTTAATGAGTTCTTGCTTGGTTTTTGAACCTTACAATGAATACGACAGCTCTGGAGGAACGATTTCTTCTCTTGGTTTCTATGGTGACAGTGGGTTATCTTCCTTTTTTCGATCCAAGACGGGTACTCTTAATCGTAAGCAAAAGAGACTCAATCGAGCCGCCTATTCTGGTAATATTTTCTCTGTGTTTTAATTAATTTCAGTTGTTCTAATTGCAACAGTGGTGTGGAATCTGGCTATTTATTGTATCGTATGATGTGTGTATTAATTTTTTTTTTTACATGTCAAAGTATTCTTTATTTCTCGGGCTTTCTTTGTATTTGGAACTGGAAGATTTCATATTCAATTTAGCAGCTTTTGTTTTATTCTTTTGTTGGAAATACGTGTATCTAAGTGTTTTTTTCTTCGTAACATGTCTAAGGAATCTTTATTTCTCGGGCTTTCTTTGTATTTGAAACTGGATGATATCATATTTAATTTAGCAGCTTTTGTTTTATTCTTTTCTCGGAATACGTGTATCTGGGTGTTTTTTTTGCTGATAACATGTCTAAATAATCTTTATTTCTTGGGCTTTCTTGTATTTGAAAGTGGATGATTTCATATTTAATTTAGCAGCTTTTGTTCTATTCTTTTGTTGGAAACACTTGCATGTGGGTGTGTTTTTTGCTTAACACTGGGTTTTGTTCCTGAGAAAAGGTGTGAAAAAAGAAAAATCCTAGGAATATATGTAACTAAGATGTTCTATAATTTGGGTCACGAGGTGGTACTTGGTGTTCAAATTTATTTGTTTGGAAAATTCTGTGCATCTAGTGGTGGTCATGTCTGTGATGCTTTTCACTGTTATTAACTTGGGGTATGTCTGGGTTTGAGGTGCTGGGTTTTTTAATTCAGAACTGCTGTAGCTTTGGAACCACTAGACATCAGTAGGTGGGAGGTTTTGAGTGGTAAATATTAGCTCTTTGGCAACTTATCCTTAAGTTATGATGTACTTGAAGTTTTATCAAGGTATGTTGCTGAACTTGTCTACGTAGTATGATTGTAAGTGCCCAAGTATTTTTCTATTCCCTCAAATGTTGTTTTAGAGGCATTTTGGAGTCAATTGAAGTAAGGTGGTTATGCATGTATAAATTGACTTTTAGCCATGGCAGAGTACAGAACAATAGTTTTAACACACTCCACGAACCTTAATTCTCAATTTATCAGTGTTTCTCTCTCTATCTCTATCCCCTTTTTGTCTTTCTCAAGTAGCTGAGATATTCCGGACCAATGATCTTGATTGTAACAATATTAATGATCCTAATTGAAACATGTTGTATCTAGAAATTGATTCTTTGGTTACTGGACTAAACATTTATTCAACTTTGAATCATTATTGTCCCTCCTGAATTGTTGAAATTACCAAGTTGTGGGTACACAAAGTATTTGCATATTTGATTATTAATGGAATGTACGGACCATCTGTGTGCAATATATTTAAACACTCGTGTAATCTGTGTCTGTTATCATATTGCCACTCTTTGTAGTTATTTGTTATTATCTGATTATTGAGCTAAATTCCCTCTTACGCTTTGACATGTGACTTTGCCCCTCTTGAAATACCAAGTTGTCATGATTCGGAGTGATGTTGCCATGTAAACAATTGCACTATTTGTTGCTAATTAAACATTTGTACCATTTGTTATAAATTTCTCCAAAATTTAGGGGAAGCCATGGCTGTGGCTGTGCAACCTGCTGAGGAAGTCACAAAAAAGAAGAAACCTCATACTAAGCAAAGGAGAGTAGTTGTGACAGGGATGGGCATGGTTACCCCACTTGGTCATGATCCTGATGTCTTCTATAATAATTTGCTTGAGGGTGTCAGTGGAATAAGTGAAATAGAGACTTTTGACTGTGCCAGTTTTCCAACGGTAAGTCTTATTTGAGGTCTTCGCCCAGGGGATGCTATGCTTTCTCCACTTTTGGACCCAGCACAGAGATAGCACATTATTTTATTTTATTTTATTTTTCTTTGGGCTTCAGAATTTGTTTGTGATAATTGTTTATCCCCACTTCTCCTTTCCCAGAGAATTGCTGGAGAGATAAAATCTTTCTCAACCGAAGGATGGGTTGCACCAAAACTTTCAAAGAGGATGGATAAATTCATGCTTTACATGCTTACTGCTGGCAAGAAGGCCTTGGCTGATGGTGGAATTACGAAAGATGTCATGAATGAGTTAGATAGAGCTAAATGTGGAGTTCTGATTGGCTCGGCCATGGGTGGCATGAAGGTAACCTTGTGTTCTTGTTTTTTTCTGTGTAATATACATTAATTGGCATGGGGATCATTTAAAATTTGCAATTAAACATTTATCTATTATCTTATTACTTCTTTGGGAAATTTATATTTTAAACAGGTCTTTAATGATGCAATTGAAGCTTTAAGGATCTCGTATAGGAAGATGAATCCTTTCTGTGTACCTTTTGCAACTACAAATATGGGTTCTGCTATGCTTGCAATGGATCTGGTAAACTTAAACTTTTTATTTTGGTTACATTCAGAGTTCAAGATACGTACTGATGGGTATTGAATTGGGGGCTTGAAACTTTAACTGCTAATTTACTCAGGGATGGATGGGTCCAAACTATTCGATCTCGACTGCTTGTGCAACGAGCAACTTCTGTATATTGAATGCAGCAAATCATATTATTAGAGGCGAAGCTGTAAGTTTCTTATTAGTAAATACTTAATTCTCTTATGTAGCAAAGGTGTGGGAGTCCTTTATGTAGTCATAATGTTGAGTTTATATATATTTCATTTTGTTATAGAGCTAATCCCGACTGATTATTTGGTTGTATATTTCTGAAATTATCAATAAATTGCAGAATGTGATGCTTTGTGGTGGCTCAGATGCGGCTATTATACCCATTGGTATACCTTTCTTGCTTTTGCTTGTCACTCTCACCTCATCCTGTGTTAAATTGGCATGACCAGATACATATAATTCTTAGTGCAGGCTTGGGAGGTTTTGTGGCGTGCAAAGCACTTTCTCAGAGGAATGATGATCCTACCAAAGCTTCTCGCCCTTGGGATATTGTAATGTTCTAATAGTCCTTTTGCTTTTGTGCCTTCTTCTTTCATTTGACTATCATTTATGCCTTACCAAAGAATATTTGAAATATGAACGAGTATAAACTGTGGAAAGCAAAATTGCTTGGTGATGATGCACGACATTTTGGTTATTGCCGAAAAATAGATGGTAGTATTTGATTTCTTATTAGTATATATGTATCTGTTGAAGTTGGTTAATCAAATATGCAGTCAATATCTGTGGTTTTACTTTTAATTTGCTTGTGAACTTCATATTTGTTACTTATTAAAAAAATGTAAATTTGGTTATTAAACAGAATCGTGATGGATTTGTCATGGGGGAAGGAGCAGGGGTACTGCTTTTGGAAGAATTGGAGCACGCTAAGGTATGCAGTTTACCTCAAAACAGCCATGCCTATATATTTGGTATATGCATTTCCTTTCTAGGTTATCATCTGGTTATCATCGTCTCATTGTAGGAGCACACTGTGGTTAAATCATAACTGGCCGTTTTCATTGGCCCAACTTGATTGGCATTTGTCAAGTACATATTGTTATTTGAAATTACGTTAATCCCCTTCCTTATACTGGTAAATCCATAGGTCTTTAGAAATTATCAAAGGACTTTTCCTTGGCTGCTTCAATCCCTTAATTTCTGAAGTACACAATTTTTATATTTTCTTGTGTGCTAAATGCGTTGATGATAACAAATTTTACACATTAATCATGTCTTTGCAGAAAAGAGGTGCAAATATCTATGCAGAATTTCTTGGTGGAAGCTTCACCTGTGATGCTTATCACATGACTGAGCCACACCCTGATGGTAAAGTGCCATGTCTTTGAAACATTTTTTTTTTCATGCACATGAAATCAATGAGTGGCTTTGAAATTTCTAACTCTAAGCAAAAGCTATAAATATGTAATCTCACACCCTATATACTAAGAAAAAGATATGACCACAGTCATGTGCTAGGTAACTTGCACCTTGCTTAATACCTCACACTATGCTTATGTTATGTTAGGCCAGAACCTAGATACACAAAGTCAGCTGGATTTCCCTTTCTAAGGTTGCCCTCATTGAATAAGGAGTAGGATTGTGATCTGTCGATGCCTCCCTTGTAATCTATTTTTCTTCCTCTCTCTTTCTTTTAAAATGTTTTCTTGGGTAAAAATATTGAGAACATCTGGACGATGGATTAATGTTGCTCAGTCCAGTTGTTTGGTAAAATTGTTGTTGCATTTAGGTGATTGCTTGGTTTCTGTGGTTCATAAGCCATGATTTTGTCACTTATTCGATGCTTTTGTGGTGCCTACGAGCTGGATTTTTTGGGAATTTGATACCTTCATACTTGTTACTTGTATGAGACTATCACTCAATTTCTTGGCACATTTCTGGCAAAGAAAAATCTTGTTCTTGTCATGAACTGGTAATAGTAAAATGCTATATGAAAAGGTTTTTTCTCCAATAAAATTTTTAGTGTTTTCTTTTCTTGTACTGCTATTGTTTTTCAAATGTTGTTTCTAAATTTGTTTTAGAGAATGAAACTGGTGTTTTGATTTGATGTTTATGAAATTGAAAATGTGTCTAATAGTTTGTTTTCAAAACAAAAGCATTGAAAACTTGCTTAGTAACATTATTTATGAAAGCTGCTGTATACAAATATGTGCGAGTGTGTTCTGGGAGGTGGGTGGGGTAGGGGTGTCCAATGTTAGCTGATTTTTTTTTTAATTTTAATGATATCTACTTATTTGAGAGATTTGAAACTAGTTTGTTAATTACTGCGTCCGTTTTTTTTATATAAATAACACATTTTTGATAAACTAACATCATAAAATATTAGTGTAACTAATCTAAGAGTCTTTTTGGTATACTGAACTAGATAGGATAGGATTAAATTATATTTAATACTGTATTGTGTTTAGTGCAATGTAGGACCCGATGAGATCCTCAAGACTCCAATTTTACTAGATTTCTCGATAGTAAGATCCTCAAGACTCATAACTCTATTCTAATTTTGATAGGGAGTGTTGAAATTATAATAAAGCTTGTCAACTAGAAGCTCAAACAAGTACAAGTTACCTGGTTTGAGCTTGAAAGGGAGTGTTAGAAATATATTTCTTTGTGTTAAATTTAGATTACCCTGAATTAGGGAATTATTTACTTTACTTATTTGTGTTTATTTGGTTCTATATAAACAAGTAGCTTCTCTGTATCAATTGAGAAGAAATAGTAAGCGATACAATTTCTTCATATTTTTGCACTTGTGAACCTATTTCAAATTTGTAGAAAATGTGAAAATGGTGTTTGCATTGTTTTCTTTAGTAAGAGTGAAAAATAGGTATCACTTTTGTCATTGGATTAGAGATTTATGTAAAAAATAACCAACCGTTCAAGTTTTTCTTGTTTCCGTTTTGAAAAATAGAAATGACTTAGTGAAAATGTATCTTTAATTCCTTACATTTTGATTCTGTGTTTTCCATTTATAATTTTTGCTTGATTGAGTTTTCTTCTTATCCTTCTACTTTAAATGTTTAAGGACGTTTTTGGATAAGTATCTTCGCTGAATGCTCATCTGATCTGTCCTGTATTGTTTCTGAGCTTTTCTTTTTCATTTTTTTGCCTTTTTTTATATCATCTCATATTATGATCTACATTATACAGTGTGCACTTTTTTCCTTGCCTGTAACTTTGTATCCTAGTTGTACATAACTTTTTCAATTAGATGCCGTAGGCAATGTTGTTCCTGAAGTGTGATAATCAAATTTAATATATTTTATGCTATTGAGTTGAGATTCCATGTAAACTGCTTTATACTATGTGATTTCATGATACTTAAATAATTTGCTTGTACAGCATAACATGATATGGTTGAAACCTAATGCATGACCAATTAGATGACAATACGATACATTTTGTTGTTCGATCTATCATCATTGTCTAGTGGTATGCTGTTACATAAGCAATGTACTGGTCTTTGTTGTAATGATCCTGAGTTACTTATAGAGGATATTCTTATCCAAAAAAGAAGGATAGAGGATATTATGCATGGCAGATTTCAGGACCACTCATTGCTTTTATTAATTGGGTGAAGTTCTTGTAATGGCTGTAAACAAGCCAACAGAATCCAAGCAGAGACGTGAATAACAAGATTCTTTGGTTAGCTACAGAGACGTGAATAACTTATGGTATATTATTTTAGCCTGCCAAGATTCTTTGGTTAACTATCAATTTTCGTAAATCATCCACAGCAATGAATAATAGCAAAATCTGGAATTTCTAACATTTTAGGTGATCCAGACACAGGGTTCTTTCGTGAAACGTTTAATTAATTCTTTATCTGTCCCTTAAAAATTCAGGGGTCGGCGTCATTCTCTGCATAGAGAAGGCTTTAGCTCAATCTGGGGTCCCCAAGGAAGATGTAAATTACATAAATGCACACGCTACTTCCACACCAGCAGGAGACATTAAAGAATACCAAGCTCTTATTCATTGTTTTTGCCAGAATCCAGAGGTAATTGAGATGTTTATTTCTTCTGTGCTTTCAGTTTTTAATATTATGTTGCTGTGATGTTGATAGGATCTTCAATATTTGCAGTTGAGAGTAAACTCAACGAAATCTATGATTGGTCACCTACTGGGAGCGGCTGGTGCTGTGGAAGCCATTGCAGCTGTGCAGGTTAACACCACTGTAGTGATTAGGTTACACTTACAAATTTTAAATGAAAAAGTGTTTTGCAATAGGATGTCAGAATTGATGTCTTCTACAAATGGAAATCTTTTGGTGATCTTTTATTTTATTTTTTTTTTTAGTTTTTGGGTAGATAAGGTCATACACTGAAATGCAGACAGAATGTTGGTTTTGGTTTCTGACTTCATTTCCCCTTCATTTTGTTATGTACATGGTATTGCCTTTCTGTTATAGGCAATAAGGACTGGATGGGTTCATCCAAATATCAACCTAGAAAACCCAGATGGAGGAGTGGTATGTTGACCTCTTATGTCCTTTTTCTTTGTTTAAACAACTAAACTTGTACAATGAAGATTGGTAAATGATTGTTTTTGTTATTATTATTGGAATTATTGTTATGTGATTACCTGATGTTTCCAAGCCATTGATTCAGGACACAAATGTGCTTGTGGGCCCAAAGAAAGAGAGACTAGAGGTTAAGGCAGCATTGTCGAATTCATTTGGATTTGGTGGCCACAACTCGTCAATCATTTTTG
This sequence comes from Trichilia minutiflora, assembly GCA_035590515.1. Classification (NCBI taxonomy): domain Eukaryota; kingdom Viridiplantae; phylum Streptophyta; class Magnoliopsida; order Sapindales; family Meliaceae; genus Trichilia; species Trichilia minutiflora. The sequence continues at coordinate 10,417 of JAVXUL010109371.1, forward strand.
CTCCCTTCAAGTAAATTAAATCCGGTGTTGCTAATTAAATCCGGTATGATGCTGAAGGTATGTTGGTGGATTTGTTTCTTCAGAGAAGTTGAATTCAGGACTTCCAAGCTCTCTGTTTATTAATCTTTCTGTAAATTTCAAGTAGAAATATGTTGATGTATAGTTCAGATGAATATTCACAAACTTCAATACATTTTGCAGAGCACTGGGGCAATATTTCATGCTGTATGATCTTCTGTCACTGGGTTGGTCGAGCTCAGTGGATGTGCACATATAATCAGAATGATTTATGAGCAAAAGACTAAGGACAAGACTTAACTGTCGATGAAGTGGTCATTGTGGATGTTACTAGGGTTTCTATTTTATCATAAATCGTCACAGTGAGCCATTGAACAACCAATACATGCAGTGCAGCACTGGCGTGGCGTGGCGTGGCGTGGTTTCTTGTTTTAGTTAATGTAAAAGTAGATGATAGTTGATGATCAGACTGTTAATTGTAATGAATTTAAGCTATTAGGCCAACTAATATAATTGCAATTCCAATGCAAGTATGTGTTTCTGTTTTCTCATTTTCAAACGTAACTGCATGATTCTGGGCAACAATATTTCCTACCTTGCCTAGTACCAATTCTAAATGCTAGATAAAACCCAACTCTGATTTGCGAACATTATGTTTTATATGTTAATCAAACAATACTTAAACTATAAGATTTTGGTTGAAGTGCTTATGTAAATAAATTCTACTTTATTATTGAATTGTTTCAAAAGTAATTAATATAAACATTAACAATATCTCATATTCTGATTTCATGAGGATATTAATTCAATATTAACATAAAATCCATAGAATCCCAAAAAAAAAAGTGTTAAATTGTCTGTTGAAGTCTTTCTGACATCCAACTGTTCCATTAATAGAATCAGTTACACCAAATACTGAAAATTTTGGGAAAATTCAGAAACTTCCTTGGCTTTCTAAAGTAGAAAGATTCAACTTTTCAAGATAAATCTAATTAGATAATGTAAAATATGATAAATACAATTAAATATTTTAAAATATAAAGATATAGAATCCAAACACACTAATTCCTATAATATTCTCGTCAAATTGATAATTTATACAAAACTTATTTTATATAATAATTTCTCTTTAATCAATTTTTGATCAAAGATAAGACGGATGGATAGATAATTTTTATCTAATAAAAATATCTTTATTTTATAAGAATTAACCAAAAATGATATAATTTTATAGGATTTATTCAAAAAAAATCTCATAATAAATATTTATTTAAAAATGACCCATATGCTTTTTTTTTGGATGAAAATACTTTTTTTTCTTTAATTCTTTTAATCCATCCAACAACTGTAATTTTTTTATGATTTTTCTCAAATTTAAATCTACCAAACATAATTTCTTTAATATTTTTAAACGATTTTTAGCAAAATCTTCATTCCCAACTCCAAAAACTTACAATTTCAGTATAAAGATAGTTGTTTTTATTTTTTTTTTGTATTTTTATTTAGTAGAATAAAAAACTTTGGGTTTCTATCGTAAAATTTTTTGGGAGAATAAAATACTATTCACAATCTACAGTAAAAGTGTCTTATCCACACTTTAGGTTTGGCTCCCAACTCTGAAGTGTGTTTCTGTGGTATATTTATAATTTTATTTATTTACTGTTCCTATAATTATATTTATCACGTACACTGATGACACGTTAGAACAGTTTTGAGATTTATTTTTAAAATTTGATTGATTAAAAAGTGTTTGAGAGTGTAGACTCAGGGACTCCATTGGTAGATTTTAATTTGAAAAGGACTCAAGTGAGAATTTTTGTTTTTGACAGGTTCAATCGATCGAATGGCCTGGTTCGTTCGATTGACAATTGGGTGACTCTTTGAAAAATTTATGGTAATTTATTTGTTCGAACGAATGGGAAATTCGTTTGATCGAATGGGATTTCGATCGATCGAATAAGCCCTTCGTTCAATCAAAGTGTTGGTTTGTTCAAACAAAGAGAGATTCGTTCGACTGACAAAATAGAAGTCTCCTGACTTTATTTGGGATGTTGAAGGATTCGTTCGAACAAACCTTGGTTTGTTCGACCGAAGGGAGTAGTTCGTTCGAACGAATTTCAATTCGTTCGACTGAATCGACGTGAAATAACGATTTTACCTTCTTCTAGAAGGTTCTTCTTTAAAAAAAAAACATAAAGACAAAATGGTAATTTTGTCCTCATTTTTATAAAAAGGGGACTGAGCACCAGTTTTTCCCATTTCTCTCCTTTCCCTCTCTTTTCCTTCCCGTTTTCATGTTCTCTCCTTCTATCACTAATCCTTTATCACATTTTTGTTCAAATTTTGATTTTTCATCGCCTGTCATTGACATTCAACGCGTCTAACTCACCGGAAGCATCAATGTGACTATAGAAATGCGGAGAATGAAAAGAGAATCTAGGATTTCGGGAGAAAATTTTGGGGTTTTCTAACTTTCAAGCGAAACTGAGAAAAATTGACAATACCACGAGATTCGTATCGTCGTTCCTAACTCGTCTATATATTTTGTTTTACGTTTTAGTCAATTTTTATAATGAGGGTTTTATTGTTTATTCGTATAGATTTCGGTAGATTTATTGCACACATTTTAGTTTTTACACGTTATTCGAGTTATAATGAAGTTAAAAAAATCATAAGATGCTAGAAATATAAAATTGAAGAAAATGGGTGAATGTGAACAGTAGTCGAGTTACTGTTCTGACGAGCATATAGGATCCGCAGGTTTAAAGTGCGAAATCAAGTCGAATTACGCCAGTATAGTGATAATGTGGGTTTGTGGTAGTATTGTATATGTAATTAGACAAGTAACAGGATTTTAGTCGATTTTAAGAAAAATCCGGGGTTAGCATGCATTGCACCCATATGAGTTTTATTTGAGGTTTAGAATATGTATAATGATATGTCTTGATATGTGTAATCAGGCGACGATCCACGAGCGAAATATCCGTGTGACACGCTGAGAAACGAGAGGAATTAGGGAGTGTATACCCTCCTTAAGTTATAGGTGAACTTATTTTGTTTTGTCATTTTATTTAAGATCTTGTTTTTAATAAATATAATGATATGCAAGTATTTTATGAATGATTTTGCTTATTATTTTCATTTATGTGGAAAGGTATATTTGTATGCGCTATATGGATTTGATATTACTTGATGTATATGTTTTTATATAGTGGTATGGTCGGTGGGCCAACTTTTATGTTTGTTATGCGATGATACGACCAGTGGGTCATATTTTATGATTTGTGTATGATGATAGGCCAGTGGCCCAAATTTATATATATCTTGTATATTGGTGATAACGGCCATGAGAGGCAGGTTATTTACTGCAGCTACAGAGTTGTAGTCTGGGGGAGAGTTCATTGGGATGTGGACCCCCAAGTGAGTGTTATATGTGATAGCCTAGGAATGTCTTGGGAGAAAGGTTGCCTAGGTAAATGGAGGTTGCACAGGTGGGACTGTTATATGATGACCGTGATATTATGAGGGAGATGTGATTCGATCACCTGTGAGTTTCGTCGACTTAGTCACGGATGTCACCCCGTGACTGTTCGAGGTAAACGTCGGTGATGGGCATGTGTTTCTGAAAAATCATGCATGTTTTATTTCTTGCATATAAAACTATCTTTTATAACATAGCATGATTTTATTGCATATAAAACCCACTGATAATCTCGGGATGCCCAGGGCCAAGGTAACCTCCGAGAAAGACAGCCAACTCACAGAATTTTAGTATATGTTTTGGGAGCTTTCGAACAAAAAAAAAACTTTCATCAAACTATTTATAATGTATTTTTGAATTATACTTCTCTAATTTATAAATAAAGTATTATTTATATATGTTTATTTTAGTTCACTCATAGAGTATACTCCCATATACTCACCCCCCTCATTCTCCAATTTCAGGTTTATATTGTCGACAAGTGCTCAATGATGGTGATTCTTCCAGGTTGAAAGGATCTCAGGTATACTTCTGAAAACCAACTCACTTAGAAATGTCTTAGTTCATTGAAGTTGTACGGTGATTTGAACTTATATTTTCATTTATGTAATGGAACAAGTGTAAACTACTTGGATATTATTTTTGATTTGTTTAAGATTTGATACTCGTATACTTTTATGATTTGTTGGTGAAAAAGAGTTGAAATGTTTTTTTATAGAAGTGTTTGTATTTTCTTGAAATGATTCAAAGTTTGGGTGGTCGAAAAATATATATTAGAAGTGTTGCATGAATGATTTTATAATGGGTTTTGTAAACGCTTTACAGACTTACAGGGTGTATTCTGGTGATTCAATATATTTTGAGAGTCTGTCACAATTATCATGTGTGGAATATACGAATTGGGATATAATACTTTCATATTCTAGGGTCAACTTTAGAGTGTATTTCACACTCTAAAGTTAGCTCCTAATTCTAGAGTGTGCAGCACACTCTAGAGTTAGAGCCAACTCCAGAGTGTGAAGCACAACTAGAGTTGGGCCAACTTTAGAGTGTGCTCACGTAATCTCTTCATATTATTAATTAAAAATATTTTTGATAAATCAATCTATTAATATTTTCAAATTAAATATTTTTTAAATATATTATAGTAACACATAAATAAATGTTATCATTATTCAAATTAAATTTTTTAAAAATTATTATTATATTATTATTAAAATTAAATTTTAAATTTTAAAATTACTTTTTTAAATATTCAAATACTTAATAAATATTTTATTAAAACTTTCAAATTATAAATTTTTAAAAATTAAATTATTATTAATAAATTTTTTAAAAATTATTATTATATTACTAGCAAAAAATAAATTTTTATATATTTTTAAAATATTTTTTAAGTTTTTAACTATTTTTTAAATATATTATTAAAATTTTCAAATTATTGCTTTTTAAAATTTTTTTAAAAAGTATTAGTATATTACTATCAAAAATAAATTTTTATATATTTTTAATATTTAAAATATTTTAATATTTTTTAAATATATTATTAAAAATTTCTAATTACAAATTCTCAAAAATTAATTATTATTTCTAAAATATTTTTTCTATTATTATTAAATTTTAATTTTTTAATATTTTTATTTTAAAATATTTTTTAAATATATTATTAAAATTTTTGAATTAAAAATTTTAGAAATCAAATTATTACTATTAAAAATATTTTAAAAATAATTATTATATTATTATTAAATAAATTTTTATATTTTCAAAAAAATTAATTTAAATTTTTTTTAAATATAGTATTATAATTCTCTAATTAAAATTTTTTATAAATTAAATTATTATTATTAAAAATTTTAATTAGATAATTATAATATTATATTTAAAAATATTTGAAAAATATATAAATATAAAAAATTTAATTTAATAATAATAATTTAATTTCTAAAATTTTTAATTCAAAAGTTTTAATAATATATTTTAAAAATATTAAAAATTTTAATTTTAATAATAATAGAAAAAATATTTTTAAAGAAATTTTCAAAAATAAGAATTTAGTTTTTAAAAATCTGCAATTCAAAATTTTTAATAATATATTTAAAAAATATTTAGAAAATTTTAAAATATTTAAAAATATATAAAAATTTATTTTTGATAGTAACATAATAATTTTAAAAAATTTTAATAATATTAATTTGAAATTTTTAATAATATATTTAAAAAATATTTAAAAACTTAAAAATATTTTTAAAATATATAAAAATTTATTTTCGATAGTAACATAATAATATAGTAATATAATAATTAATTTTTTTAATAATAATAATTTAATTTTTAAAAATTTATAATTTGAATTTTTAATAAAATATTTATTAAGTATTTAAATATTTAAAAACATTTTAAAATTTTAATTTTACTAATAATTTTTAAAAATATTTTTAAAAAAATTTTAATTTGAGTAATCATAACATTTATTTATACATTACTATAATTTATTTAAAAAATATTTAATTTAAAAATATTAATAGATTGATTTATCGAAAATATTTTTAATTAATAATACGAAGGAATTATATGAGCACACTAGAGTTGTAGCCAACTTTAGAGTGTGAAACACACTGTAGAGTTGGCTCCAACTCTAGAGTATGTTTTACATTCTAGAATTGACTCCTAACTTCAGCGTGTGAAACACATGTTGAGTGTGAAGCACACTTTAAAATTGATTCTAAAGTGTGAAGTACATTCTAGAATTGATTCCAAAGTGTGAAGCACACTCTAGAATTGACTTCATAGTATAAAGCACACTATAAGTTGGGAGCCAACTCTACATTGTGGATAAGACATTTTCATTGTAAATTGTGAACAGTATTTTGTTCTTCCCAAAATTTTTACTATAGAAACCCAAAATTTTTTATTCTATTAAATAAAAATTAAAAAATAAAAATAAAAACAATAACCTTTATACCAAAATTGTAAATTTTTTGAGTTGGTAATGAAAATTTTATCAAAAATCATATTAAAAGGATTGAAGAAACTAAATTTGTGGATTTTAAGTTTGAGAAAAATCATAAGGGAATTATAGCTGTTGGATGGATTAAAAGGATTGAAAAAAAAGGATATTTTTGTCCAAAAAAAATATGTGGGTCATTTTTGAACAAATGTTTGTTATAAGATTTTTTTTGAATAAATCCTATAAAATTAGGTCATTTTTGGTTAATTTCCTTACTTTATTAACACAAAAATACTTTAATAATATTGATTAAAATAATATAATAACTTTATTATTTTGAAAAAAAAGATAAATACTTCCTATAATTTTAAAAAATGTCACTTACTCCTATTAAAATATTTATAACAAATTGTCATGTCTTAATTCGTGGGTCTTACACATGGCAACCTTCATAAACTTCAAAGTGTACTCAATCACCAGAACACGCCCTGTAAGCCTGTAAGACCTTTATTAAAACCTATTTCTAACCCATTTATAAAACACTTCCAAAACAAAACCAATCAACTACCCAAACTTCGGATCATTTCAAGAAAACCATAAGCATTTCTACAGAGAACATTTCAAACCCTTTTTCCACAAAATAAATCATCACAAGTATAAAAGTAACAAATCATTAGCGCATCAAAAACAATATCCAAGTAGTTTATATATATGTTTCCATTTCATAAACAGAAATACAATTTCAAATCACAAAATAATTCCAGTAGACTAAGATCTCTCTGAGTGAGTCAATTTTCAGAAGTATACCTGAGACTCTTTCAACCTGAAAAAATCACCATCACCGCTCACTACTAATTAGGCGAATGTGAAACTGGAGAGTGAGAGGGTAAGTATACGGGAGTATACTCTGTAAGTGAACTAAAGGTAAATATAACTAATTAATACAAAATTTATAAATATAAAAGCACAATTTAAAATACATTCCGCACAGTCAATGAAAATCAATTTTTTTAGTTTGAAACCTCAAATCATATATCAAAAATTATTAGATTGGCTGTCTTTTTCAGAGATTACCCTTGCCTTGGGCATCCGAAGACCGTCAGTGATTTTTATATACAATAAAATATGCTATTTATCAAAATATATTTTCTATGCAAAGAATAAAAACATGCTTGGTTTAGTTATATTAAAACAAATCCGTCACTGACGTTTGTCTCGAATTAGCCATGGGATAACATCCGTAATGTCACGCCCTAATACATGGGTCCCACACGTGATAACCGCCACAGACCTCCAGGACGTACTCAATCACGCAGAATACACCATGTAGGCCTGAAAGACATTAACAAAAATATATTTACAAAACACTTCCAATATATATCCATCCTAACACCCAAACTTTAAGTCAATAAAAGCAAGACCGTAAACACTTCAAATATTTCAGCGCGCATAAGTAAATAAAAACAATCATCATATAAAATCCATGAGGGTCAATCTGTCCCCAAAACAAGTTTAAATATTTAATACAAATCTGTTTCTTATTCACAAAATACGCATAAGCAAAAGAAAAGTTC
>JAVXUL010109380.1:0-18438 GCA_035590515.1 Trichilia minutiflora
ATATAATTCTATTAAAAGCGAAAAGAAATAGAATGAAGCCAAGAGAGAAAACAAGTAAGCTCCTTTCATAAATTTTATAGAAATTTTTTATTGATTGGATATCTTTTAAAATTAGTCAAGTTAAATGCTAAATTTTAGATACATATTGTAGATATATGAATATTTTTATGATATGTTATGTTAGGGATTTGTTAAAAAAGAGTAGAAATATATCAAGTTGATAACAAACTTATTTGCTTTAATTATAGGCCAAGAGTATCATATTCAATTAGTCCAGACTAGTTAAGACGCTTCAGTTTGAGATAAGTATATCATACTTGATTTCTCTTTAAAATGATTTGAATTTCTTTCATACTATTTTATATATAAGGTATTATTCATGCTTTGCAAAATCGCAAGTAAACTCTTCCTCTTGAAATTGTATAGGGGTCACCTCCCAAAAGTTTAAAGTGTCACATAAAGGTCATTACCAATGTTTAATAAATATTTTTGTTTTAATTGCACATCAATGCAAAATTTATTACAAGTGTGAAATTTAAAAATAAAACGAAAAGAAAAAGATTTTGGCTTAAAGACGATTGTTTGATATGTTCTATTAATGAGTGACTTTCACTATTAAAATTTTATCTAAATACTCCACGCGAATAAAATACAATATGATCAATTATGATTAAGTTACTGAAATAAACAAATGATGTTATATAGTTAAAATTCGAGTCACCGTAAGTGTAAGTAAATTACATGATTGAGTCGTTCTAATAAAATATAAATATTTTATTACAAAAATTTAAATTTATTTGTTTGTATCTTAAATAAGTAAATTTTAACTGTTTCACTCAGATAATAATTTACAAACTTTTTGTCTATTTGATTATATGTTATAAAAGAAACAGCTTCTAATCACATGGATTAAAACTTGTATAATTTATATTTTGAAGAGGATAGAGCTTTTTAACAAAAGACAATGAAGACATGGATTAAAACTTGTATAATTTATTAAAGATTATGACTTCCTTTTGTACGTTATCGGCAGATGATATAATTAATTCTTATAGAAGTTATGTTAAAAAAGTTTTGGACTTACAAAAATAGTAAACATTACTTTTAAATCACCGAATTATGCATTAATCAAAATTTAGAATAATTGGAAGGAATATAAATACTCACATTTAAGTTTAATATTATATGTGATTTGATTATCTATTTGAGTAATAATATATCTTAATAAAGATGACAAAGGGAAGTTGAACCCGATTGCCCTTGCTTGACGGTGGTAGTAGCGCTCCAGAGCTGGAGTCAACTGATGCTTCATCCAGTAAGACGATCTGTTTTAACATTGGTTACTCCGATATCTGATAGTTCCTCCCTGCTCTGGGGTGGGTGGGTTGGAGAAGGACTAACTTGTGTCTAAAAGAAAACCTACTAAGCTATGTTTCCACCGTGGGAATTAGGGAGGACCACCGTTATCATCTAAATCTCAAAATAGGAGGGATACCGAGAAGGGGGAATGCGTACCTCTGGAAAAAGTTAGATAATCATCATTTCCCGACCCCCATAGCCTTACCTTATTCTTCGTTAATATCAATACAATTTATTTACTATTCGAGTTAACATAAATAAAATTTTATTCAATGACTTAAATACAAATATAATTCATTTAAATATGATTATCCATTTATATTATATTATTTTTTATTTTAAATTTTTGACATACATCAAAGTTGTTAACTTCAATATCCCTATGGCATTAAAAATATATATATATATATATACACACATATATATGATATTTAAATTTTTATATTAGATAAATGCTTGATATAAATAAATATATATTATTATTTTTTATTTTATTAAAATATATTTATTTAAATACAATTATTTATTCAGATATGTTTATTTATTTATGTATAATTATTAATTTAATTAATTATATTTAAATGAATAAACAAATTAAAAAAATCAATCACAAATATGATATATGATTATTAATCATTCTTTCTATCTATCTATCTATCTATCTATCTTGATAGAAGTATTAAATGAGTCGAGCTAAAGTTAACTAAAAATATGTTAATTGATAACCCCAAATTACTTTAACTAAAGAGAAACAATAGAATAACCAAGCAAATCTCTTTAAGAAAATCCTAAAATTGATTCATAAATCTGAGCAATACACTAAAGTCTCGAGAGAATAATTTGGATGTGTAAGAAAGACCCTTCACTGTTCCTCATATTCCCATAAGATCACCATAATTGCGCATCAGGAAAATGGATCCTGCAAACAGCCCAGCAGCACGCAGCAGTTTCTACAAGAAAGGGGAAGACCAAGAAACTAAGCTTCCATTACCGGAAGACAAATGCAATTATCCAAGTCATATTACAATTGAAATAGTATATTTTAGAGATATAATACTTTGCCACATCAGAAGAAAACTAACATTTAAAAAGTTTGTACATGTTTAAAATCAGAGAGAAGCTGCAATTATAGTGCATTAGGCAACAGAATTTTCACGTCAACCTCTTATTATTATTAGAGCTTTGAAATTACCTAGTGTTTCCCACAGAAGGTTCATTCACAACTACAAAACAACGAGTGCATCAGCACAGAGATTATTTGAATATTGCCTAAGAGATCCATAGTTCTTTCAAGTCCTAAACAAGCAAATTTGTGTCTTGGCCTGGGTGGTTTGGGAAATTCCAAAACATCTGGTTCTGAATTTTACTCAATTTGATAACAAATTTTTCTGTAAATTTTAGCCAGGTTCTTGACGTCCACTTCAGAAAAGAAAATATTAAACAATAAAAAATATACTTAAGGAACCCCAACGAGTTCTTATTTTCTTATGTAATCGTATCCAGACAAAACTTTTACCCTAGCATCCATCAAAGTTGCAGTCGTTAAAGTTAGTACATGAATGAAAGAAGCTTTAGCCATTGTTTCAACCAAATGAAAGAAGCTCTAGCCATTGCTTCAACCATACACATGCAATCAATCACCCTTCAGCTGTCCCATGTTTGATATGTCATGAAGGGGATCGATGTTGAGAGTAAAAGCTCAACTCTAGAAAATTCAAAAATTCATGGAAGGACATCTGTCAAAGGAAAAATAGTTAAACTCCCAAAACGGGGGAAAATGGTTTAGAATTGACAGGTTGATAGGATTTTGGAAAGACTTGTTTCTTTGAGAGTTTTCAAAAGTTTTCGCAAAGTAAGGCTGCTCTTTTAGCCCAATAGCTATTTGAATGTGGAAAAGCTTCCCCAAATTCCATTTCTTCTATTAACGTTAGTTCAAAATTTGAAAGGAAATTTTTCTTCTTTTCTTAAGGTCTTATAGGATTACCATAAGAATTACCCTCGGTGAGAATTTAGAAGAGGAAGTCTGCCAGAGAAATAAAATTGCATCTTATGTCAAATTACAGGTCAACTACCTACACTGACAAATCCTAAGTTGGATTCTCACCCATAATTCTCTTAAAATAGAGGCCCATGAAACTAAACCTTGTCCATGAACAAACCATTACAATATTAATCCCATCTATAGTGAGACATTTGCATAAAGCAAAAGAATCCACGATCAACAATGAACACACAAAGCCAATTCACCACTTACCCTCCAATCATTTAAAGCAACAATAGCCATAGCACAAAAAGAAAAAATCAAATGACGCTCCAGTATTGTTCGGACTCAAATAAATTGATAAAAAAACTAGTTTTACGTTGTTTGAACCAAATATTTGATTGCAAACCTGTAACATAAACTTCAATATCAGTTATAATCAATTTTGCTTTAATCTTATATAATTAACCACAGCAACGAGATAAAAATCACACCAAACCCGCAAAATACATCTCATATAAGAAGCTAATGAATTCGAAAAATGAAAATAAAAAAAAAAAGAGCTGTTAAATTTTGTGAATTAAAAAAATAAATCATAGATAGAATTCAGACCATATTGAGAGCCCATTTCTCCTCGTCGTGAACCTGAGAATGCCAGAAAGATTTTATCTTCTCGACGGAGATCATAGAGTCTGCCATCAATGATATACTGCGAGAGTTCACTTTTTGAGCTAGGGTTTGGGTTTTGGACTTTGGAAAAAACGATAAAAAGAGAGGCGGAGCAGGGCGTGGGCGTAATGGGATTGATTTTAAATTACTAAACTGGCCTTTCCAGGGTAGGGTAAATATGTGATAAAAAAGGATACGTTTTTTATTTTTTTATTTCTTACTTTTTATTTTCTCTCTTTTTTCCCCAAATAAAGATATTAATTAACCTTTGACTTTGAAAAAAGGAAAAAAGAAAAAATTGGTAACGAGTTTTAATTTCAAGCATTTATATTTTGAATATATATGACTAGATTATAAATATTTAATTTTTAAATTAGAATAAAATAATTTAAAATTTATTTAAAAATATATTTTACAATCAACTCTTAAAATAATTATAATTAAAAATATTATTATAATTATAATAAAATATAAAAAAAATTATTTGTATCAATACTTTAATAAATTAGGATTTATATGGGTAATTCTAAAATTAATAAAAATAAAAGCGTGTATTTGACAAAATTAGGAATGTATATCTTATTTTCTCCCAAAAAAATTGGATATTTTAAAATGAGTAAACATATTTTTATCCAATCATCCATGAACTTGCAACAAATAGCGAACCATATGCTGCCACGTGTAACCCAACCCCTGAAAGCCATTCATCCATAATCCATTTCTCTCCCTCGTCATCGTTCATCCAGTTTGGAGCTGTTGATACCTTGTTCTAGTTCTATTCCTAGGGTAAAAACCAATTGAAAGAGAATCAACGGAGTCCACAGCATTATGTGGTTGCAGCAGAGGAATCCCATTTGGCCAAAGCAAAGCAAAACATCAAAAATCTGTTGCTTCTTACTCCTTTTTGGTACAATACATGGCTGCACAGAAACCTTTGCCATCAGCAGCAAAAACTGTCAGCTCAAGAAAGGTTTGTGAGTCTGAGTCTGATTCATTCAACTGAGTTGGTTTGAAAATGAAAATCATCTTTTCCTTTGCATCATGAAAATTTTGCAGAACTCCATGGTTTTCCCTCTAGGGGAGCTGCCAAGGAATACTCCATCGCCAACAAGCTCTCCTGTCAAGTTACTAACCAGTGTAGAGCAACTCAAGCTTCTATCAAAAGCTTAGAAAACAGGCCTCCTATCTGCTGCTGAAAAGTTTGGTCTTTCTCTTTCAACCATTGAAAAACTGGATTTGCTGTCTAAAGCTGAAGAATTGGGAGTACTCTCAGCAGCCACAGACCCTGCAACTCCAGGGGCTATGCTTGCTGTCAGTTTGGGGTTACTGGTTTTAGGTCCATCTTTTGTTTATTTTGTGCCGGAATATTATCCATGGGAAGGTCCATTACAAGTTGCTGTTGCTGTTATTTCTGTAACATGTGGGCCTGCAGCTCTTGCAGAAATCCCTAGGAATTGCAAACCCATTTATCTTTTTAGTTGCTATAATCCCAGGATTTATATGGTCTTTATCACTTATTTAGTTGTTCCATTTATTAGAGCAAAAATAAAGAACAAGGAAAGACTGGAACCCCGTTTGCCTCATTCAATGTAACTCATCTACTGCATAGTAGTTCTGCGTTTTAATGTGGGTAGAAAAAAAAAAAAAAAGAGCGAGAAAAATACAGAGAATTTTATAAAAGAATACATGATTGCACCAAAACACCACCAGCTTGCAAGCTTTTATGAAATTCTCCATGAAAAATGAAACCCGCAAGAAGAATCTTCTAATAAGCAGTTGCAATTATAAAGAATCCAATATGAATTTTTTCTTTCTAGCATTGACAATTTCCTCAATTTGTACTGTCAAAAAATCCTCCGTACTTTTCAAGCAGTACCAGAATTACGACTGGTCCCCACACCGCCATGATGACTGCCTCTTCTATTTCCATTTTGATTTGTTCGCCCTTCTCCATTACGTCCACTTGAACCTTTTGGTCGCCCTGAAAACTCACCCTGACTTCTGAATTCATTTCTGACATAACCACCCCGAGCAGCACCAAAGCTCCCACGACCCTTGAAACTATCACCGTGGAACCCAACTCTTCCTGAAGTGAACCTACCTCTCCCACTGCTGCCAACTGCAAAAACCAGTAAAATCATCTCATCTCTTCAAAATAATTACAGGTAGTAATGCAATAACAAACTTAGATATAATCACAATTAATGAAAATAACAATTCTACTTTCAACTAACCTCGTGAGTTCGTTCTCTTTGCCTCCACATCTGCTTGACGATCCCCAATTATTACAGGTGAAGCCTGAAATTTTAATTTTGAAAATACATAAACCAAACTAATGACATAAACTTAGAACAATTACAGGCAGAAGAAAGTGTTACAGTGGCACCCAAACTCCTCGTGGCAATTGATCTGCAGTACATATAATCAACAGTAATATCCAACCATTTCAACCAAAAGTCACATCCGTATTTAATGATATTGTTACGAAAAATGAATACGCTCAACTATCTATAACAAGTATATAACTCTTTGTTCCTCTATTTACAACCAAAGACAATGCAACCATGAAAATTACTTGGTACCATCCCATACACCTAATCACCTAGCACCATTAAACATCATGAATTTACGAGAAAAATGAACCAAACTTAACTTGATAACCAAGTGTTAACAATCATGCATGCAATCAAAGGCGCAATAAAATGCTTGATAGAGTGAGGGCATAATGGGCCTGCAAAAAATTTTTTAAGATAGATTCTACCGGTTGAAATTTATCCAATAGTCCAATCAATGAAGCAAAATATTAAAAGCTCACTGAATAGACATTGTGTTAGTACTCTATATTCCTGAAGAAAAGGGAAATGATACAGGTGATCGTGAGGAGTAGGTCCTTGTAAGACCTGAAACTGATCAAATCGACATAGATAATCTCCAGGCTAGTTGTCCCAGTTACTTTGCAAAACTTCAAACTCTGAAGCTTTTTATCCCAACCAGATATGTGGGAATATGCATGAATAATTTTATTTCCATCTAGGCAACATCCTTTTTATGGCCCCAATAATATTGCTGTATCGACAGCCTCTGTTTTGGCCCAACACAGAATAGAATCAAAAATATATTCCATTTTGATTTTGCCGAAGCTGAATCTGCAAAGAATAGGAGCCTAGCACGCTCCAATGTATTGGCAAACATAACTCAGTTGTCTCTTTATCCAAATTCAAACCATAGAGTACAACATTCACCAAACAACAAAACTTTAAAATTCCTAGAAGTTACCAGTGAAATCGGTTCGATCAAGATTTGTTTCTCTAGAGTATCAAAAGCAAGCATGACAAGAACCTGGACTAATAATAAATTCTCAATCACGATTTGTTTCTCTAGAGTACCAAAAGCAACCATGACAAGAACCTGGACTAATAATAAATTCTCAATCACGATTTGTTTCTCCAGAGTACCAAAAGCAACCATGACAAGAACCTGGACTAATAATAAATTCTGGAAGTTCCTTAAATAATGGACTAAAAAGAACCTGGAATAATAAAAGCTATATTATATATGCTTCATAGAAACCACTCCTACAGTATAAATTTGCAAAACCCTAATCCCTGAACTCACTGGTATCAACTGTTTCCATAGAATTATACCATTCATCTCCAGTAATTATCACAAGTTTTCCATTTGAAATGACATGGCATTCGTCTATTGAATAATGGTAACGTACCATAAATTAATTTAAAAATGGTTAAATTCATCATACTCTTGATGAATGAATGCCGTATCACTTGGAATGAAAAATTTGAAATAATTACTAGAAACAAGTAGTATTACTCATTTATGTAATGTTACTCAGTATGTCTCTTACATATAGCTACTAAAGATAACTCCGAAAAAGGATAAATATGTTACAAAATGCATTTACAAAAAATATATCTACACAATTTGAATCTAGAATAGCACCAGAGAAAGCATCAATGTGAATCTAGTTATTGTCTCACTAGGCAAACCTAAGGACATCTCCTCAAGAGTTTCCAAAACCATATCTAAGTGGCATCCATTTTTTCCCCTTTTCTCAATCACAAACTGAAAACACATATTCATTAACAAAAGCATCAGTTACAGGAGTGAGACGAGCACAGTAGTGGACCAGCTGTCCATAAATAAACAAAATCAGTCCTGAACAGGATGAATACACAAGTCTAAACTCCTCTGTATCTATTGAGGCAGTCCACCTGTAAAATAGCCAACGTCATAAACCTGTATTTTACAAACAACTTGATCAAGACAAAATGGAACATTGTCAAATGGCTGTTCATCCCAAAGACCACTCAACTAGGAGCAATCATACGGAGATTTCTAGCTAAGTGAAATCAAGAAATCAACTAGCTAAAACTATGATACACAAGGAAAAAGGAAAAAGAAATCACATTGTACCAAACAGAGTAAATTATAGTGCTTCAACAAAGATCTGAACTTCAACAACAGCGGTAATGATGCAGTAATAAGGAGGTAAGAAAGATGAGAGGCAATACCTCCAGTGCACTCTGCACTGAACCTGGCATCTCAAATGCAACAAAGCCAAAACAATAACCTTGCTGCAGGGCACAAAATGTTCAACCCATAAGAACTACATCAAGAATTTCATTTGGTGAAATAAACAATATAATATTTAAACCAAACCTTGTTACTTCTGACTTGGATGCCATTTTTCTTAATAAGCCCAAATTTTTTAAATGCCTCTTCAAGTTGCAGAGGTGTTGCATTAAAAGGCAAATTCCGAACATATATGGAACAACCCTCAGCTGCGATGAGTAAAATTTGATTGAAATATATATCTTCAAACCAGAAAAGTAAACTATTAACATATGTTGAAGATGGCATCCTAGATATTGGAATTGTAGATCCTACCAGATCAAACACATTGCCTTCACACCATGAATTTGACACCTTTATATCCCAATAGGACACAAATGATTTTCTTTTTCATTCTTCAGGGAGCACTAAGAAACAGAGAAATGTGACACAAGTGACTTTGTTCACAATGAGTTCACATGCATGTCTCACACGGCAACCATCCTAAAGTTTGTTTTGCAATATTTCAATTTAAAGTTACACATGAATACCTTCCTCATTAACATTGCTACTTCCAGTAGCACTGTCACTACTGGGAGCTGATGCCTCAGGTGCAGATGCATGCACAGGAACAGGTTTTGTGGTGCCAAGAGACAGTTGATCAGCATTTGCAGGTGCCGAACTCACTTTACGAGCAGGGAAGTAAGCTGGACTGGATGTACTATTGCCTTTCATCACTTTCACCTATATAAAGGTCAAACAGTTTAATAATTGCCAAAAACAGATGAACATCATACATCCACAAAACTAGAATATAAGAATATAAGCATCAAGCAATCAAATCACAATTGAAGCATATGATTTCTTCTCAGGAGCATCCTCCTGGGCCACTGGAGCTGAATCTACACTTGTATGACTTTCATTCTCAACTGAAATTGTTGGGGGTTCAACAATCTCTTCTTCATTCATTGATCCTTCCTCCTTGTCAGAAGGATCACAGACTTCAGGATCATTATCAAGCTCTTCCCCTTCAATGGCAATCGGTCGATCCATTGAAAGATGACCATCATGATGAACAGGCTCTGGAGACAATAATAAAAGGCATTGTATAATTCAAGTGTGAAGCTAATCTTAATATGACACATTATAAGAGTAGCTATGCCAACCTGGTGCGTGACTAACTTCAGCTGTTGGAACAGTCTCATTAATGCTATTACCTAGCTCGGAATTGTTCTGCAATGCTTCATTCTCCTCAACATATCTAAAGACATCATTCAAGACAAAATAGCCTTTGTCTTGCGGAGCTAAAAAGAATGTTTGTGTGAATTTCTTTCTCACATTGTCCTTTCCGGTTAAACATCCAGTCACTAGAACGATAACCCCTTTCCCATATGATTCCTGTGCATCTGCAGTTTTTATCTCTGCTGTGTAATCTTCATAATTCAAGGACAAAATCCTGTCATTGATTGCCTACTCAAAGTTAAAAATGAACGTTGTCAGTCCATTTATGTAAGCAAATACACAATTTACAATTTCAATTAAGTTCTACAGAAATAGAAGACAAAAATTTCAGAAAAATAATTGGTAAATCTCAAACAACTCAACCATCAAGTAGTGAGTGCTCCATGGATCATTAGAATGTAAGTCCTCTGTATCCACCATTATATTACAAAATCTGCAACTCACTTTAACAAATACAGAGAGCAAGCAAATACCAAATCCAACAACACCTCAACAGTGAAAATTAACAAATAGATGATCAACATATGAAGTTTTCTAAGTAAATACTCGCAGCAGATCCAACAATAATCTAATCAATTCCTACAGCTCTAAAACATAAATAACTCAGTAACCATCAGCAAAAACCTTAGAACTCAAAGTGGTTTAGTCAAGTAATGACGAGCTAGAACAACAGGTATCAGATAGAAACTACCACCATGGATCCAACAAATATTCCATTCACCAAGTGGAGTAGATACACATGAAGTTGACAATGGCATCATACAGAAAATACCAAATTTCCTATGTTTCCCAATTTTAAAATGGGTACAGGTGTATACTACAATTATTTCAATTCTTAATGAACTTACTTGCATGGTTGTCGCGGTTGTCATAGTACCATTGATGTCTGGACGGCTTAAAGAACTGGAATCCTGATAAAATCTGTGCACCAATCCTGGAGATTGGTGAAGAATATGGTAATATTGCTCCACGAAAGCATTGCCAACAACTTGGGCACTGGGAGCCGGAGCGCCTTCTTGTGCTGCCATCTGCAGATTTGTTAAAACTAAACAAATAAGCAACAACAAATCTACAGCTAAAAACATAACTATCATTAACTAAGAAATTCATTCTTCAAAGGAATAAATATGTCAATATTTCTAAAATCAAATAGAGAAAAGTACCACCCATTAAATAAAATACAAATTAAAGATAGTTTTCTAAGAGCCAAAAACATATAAATTAGACAAATAAAAGGTCCCATTCACATCCCCAACAACCAAATACATAAAAAAAAAGTTATTATAGCACATAAAGCACAAGACCGACCTTAATATTAGCATTTTACATATGGTAAAATTAGCATAAAAGAAAAGATTTCTCATTAGACTCTGCTTACGATGGAAACGTTACTAACAATAAACTCATTCGTGCTTGTATTCACTCCACGAAAACTAAACAAGGGCTATCACAATTTATTATTAGAACTGTACAATGTTAAAAATATCACAGCAACTCCGGTATGCACATAACACAACAATTCTCCACAAAACAAACAGTTTTAATAAGTTTTACAAGCATAAAAGGCATTAAATTTACAGAATCCGTAGATAAAATTTTTCCCATCAAAGTTAAACTCAATTCCAAGTGAAACTAATAAAAGCAAAATTCATAAATAGCAAGCACACACACTAGCTAACAGAATTAGAATGAACACAAATCCAACAAACAAGAAAGATACTTAAAAATCAAGTCAACATACCCAGAAACAAGGAGAACGACACAAAGAAGAAATCACATTCAATTGGAATTAAAACCCTAATTTCAATTAAAAAATTAAACCCAGAAAAACTCTACAGTCATACAAACCCATGTATAAAAAATAAACAACTAATCAAACGATTTTCAGATATGGAGTTGATCCGGATCAGTCAGATACTATAACATAAACTAGAATTCTAGATCAAAGGAAACACATAAAGCAGTAATCGAATAGAAACACAAAAATCGAAGAAGAAAATATAGCTACCTGTTTTTGTGGGTACTTAGGGGACCGAGACCGAGATCTCAGAGGGAAAGAGAGACAGTAAGCGTACCAACAAAGAAAATGGAGGACAGAATGCAAAGCAGAGAGAGTAAGAAAATACTCAGAAAATGTTTCCAATATATATATATATATGTATGCACTGTAGGCTAAAAATATGGCCTTCGAAGGGATATCAAATGCGGGTCAAATTGGCTTTGTGTTTAATTTTGCCTAAAAAATTCTTTGCTTCATTTTCACTCTTTGATTTTTTTTTTCTTAAAAAAAATAACACTAATATTTGCCCAAATTATTTTATATAAATTATTATATTTACTATTATTTATTTAATTAATTATTAATTTATTAAAAAAATTATATATGCAAATAATAATATTATTTATCTTAAATTTTCGTTCTAAATTCAAATGATATAAAAATCAACTAGCATATATTTATTAAATAGTATTAATTATCTATAACTGGTAGTTTTTTTCTTTTTCTATAGAGAGAGGTTATTTACTACAAGAAAAAATGAAATATAAATAAAATTGTTAAATCCTATACTTATAGTTTGTTTTATACTGTAACTCAAGTCTGTTAATAATTGATCGAATTCGGGCCATAAAAACAAACACTAAATATAAATTCTACAGCTTAAATATTTTTTAAAATTCATTTGAAATATATAAATTGAATTATAGAATGAATCTGTAAGATAATTTTTTTTTATGGCTCTCCTCTGTTTTCAGACACAGTAAAAATAAGAAACCAATATACATACGTTTTCTATAAACTTTGTGTCTTTATTATTTTTTTACGCACAACAACAAAAAATAGTAGTATTTTATCCAAACTCTAACTCCTTTTTATTATTATCTATATGACTTTTAAATAAAAAAAAAAAGGGATAAACATCACCCTATAATAGGTGTCACAAGAAGTTATCAATAACTCCTCATATTTTACTCTCTTACTCATCCGTAATAGAGTGAATTATGTTTCATCTCATAATTAATAAAATTTTATACTAGGTAAAATAAGTCCCGCAATTAACGTACATCATTCTAAAGTTCATTTGTTATATAACAATTAAGTAAATATAACAAATACTTAATAGAACTCATATGTAATTCCCCAGATCCATTCTGTCATATTTCACATCTTTTTATGTCTTTTAATTAGTCAATAGGTTGTGATTGTATTCACAATCATGTTTTCCACTAAAAAAAATATAATTGATATACTAATGAATACAATTGACCATGACATCTTAATAGTCTTTCTTTTTATCCTTAAATCTCTTAATTTAAACTTAATCACTTTTCTGAAAATCTTCCGTTATATAAAATTATCATAATCATGGGCAATGCATTAAGATAACGAATTCAAATTTAAACCTTAAGAAATAGATGAAAATTTTAAGGATACCCGTGAGATTGTTAACCTTAAAGTCTCACATAACGAGGGATAGAGTTTAAAAACCTCGTTACTCCCTTTAATTGATTTACTGCACACTTGATATGAATCACATGCTATGGTATTTTATCCTTTTTCCTATTAGAGCGTATGTTTTTTTCTTTTAAAACAATACTACATATATGATGGTTTAAATACATATAATATTTAACTTAAGTCCACTGCTCTACTATTTTCACATACAAGACTTACATATGGCACAGAGGTAAATGAGGTAAATTGTGGGATTATTTTCCTCTATTCACAAATTTTGAGTATAATGACCTCATCTTGATCCGAAATCAAGGCAACTTTATTTAAAATTTACACTCTAAAACAATTTCTAAACTATCTCAACTTTATGAAACACATGTTCATAAAGGCGATGGCCTATATAAGAAAGGCAATCTATCCACCTAACATACCTTTTATTTAATGTACTTAGTAATTGAATCGTGCACTTAACATTTAACCAATGCACAGAGTATTTAATTAACACAAAGAGCATCAATTCAATGGCATTATATAAATGCATATAGCATTCAATATGCGTACTTACTCTAATCGTAATAAACAGACATTTATTTTGAAAATAAATTTAAAATTTTATTATAATGAACATACGTTGGGAAAGATTTTATAAGATCATAGATGATCTTATATTACAGTTAACATCTATGCAAACCTAGAGACTTCATATGACTAACAAATATATCTCTACGAATTGATTTTGTAAATGAATCTACAACCATATCATGCATAAATATATAATTGCATGTTCATTTTTTTTTTTTCATGCAACCAAGTCTCTAATAAAATTATACTTGTATCTATATGTTTAGTGATACGAAAACTCCAAGATAAACTAGTCTTGAAACCCCCAAATCAAGTGTCTAGGAACCCTAAACCCCATAATCTTATAAGAACAGAATTCTAAACATTAGAATAACAAAGTACTCAAGAATTTAGAATATTAATAGAAAGGAATTTGATGCCACAAATATTACTAACCTTTGATAAGTCAATCGCAAATCCATGAAGAAACCATAGAGATTAGCTAATTCTCACTTAGAGAAAAATCGAAATTTACTCAAATCAATAATAATATCCTTACAAGTTTAGAAGGCTATTTATAGTCTTTAAAAGAAAAACCTAATCTTAAAAGAAATAGAAAAAAACCTAAAGTTTTATGGATTTGAACCAAATTAGTAATTGGATCAAGTATTATAAGTTTACAAATCAAATTAAAATAATTAAAATAAAATAAAGATTAGCCTAATTAACATATGGCTAATTAAATTAGAAACTTTAATGTTAGGCCTAGATTTGATCTTCACAAGTCCCAATAAAATGGACTAGTATTGGTTCTTTAATTAAAACTCCTCTTTTGTTCTATGCACATGTCATTAACTCTTAATCTACAATCCCTTATAGAAACCCATAAAATACCTCCTTAAGTTTCTTAGCCTTAGAATGTGTAATAAGTCCATGTGGTACAACTATATTTTTCAGCTTGTCTTTTCTACATTCATCCTTCCCATGTGCATTTATACTCATATCATTTCCTCTTTCCTTAAAAGGATTCATCTTCGAATATTCACCTATATCATAAGAGAAAGATCAGAAACATTGAACATAGTAGAAACATTATACTCACCAAGAAGATTAATTTTGTAAATGTTGTCATTGATCCTCTCAAGAACTTGAAAAGAGCCACCTCCTCTCGGATCAATCTTTGATTTTCTTTTAGTAAGAAACTTTCCTTTCTCATATGCACCCACACCCAACCACCAGGGTCAGATGTCACCCTTCTACGCCTCTTGTTGGCTTGTGTTGCATATTGCTTATTCTTTTTCTCAATATGTTGTCTTGCCTTCTCATGTATCGACTTAACTATGTTTGTCTTTTTCTGTTCATCTAGGTTAGAAATCTCATGTATAGGTAATGCATCAAATCTAAAGAAGTTAATGGATTAAAACCATACACAATCTCAACGGTGAAAAACCAGTAGAAGAATGTACAAATCTATTATTTGCAAATTCAAAATGTTCCTAAAATTTTAGATTTTTATACATAATAGTGCTTAACAAAGTTCCCATAATTCTATTAACAGCTCCAAGCATCAAATAAATTTGGTGTTCAATACCTCTCAAAGTTAGTAATCCCTTAACTATGTCTTCAGGAAGTATATTAGAAATTTCCTATAAAAGAGATACAACACCACTAGGCAAAGTAGGGTCAATGTCAATAGTAGATAAGAATGACTCTTTATACCTAAATACAATGAGTGATCTTTGATTATAATATGCACTCCTCAATTCTCTTTCTTTTGCAAAGAAGCTCTTTCTCTTTTCTTTTCTCTTTTCTCTCCTACAAAACTTTCTTTCTTTTCCTCACCTATACAGTCACTCCCTATTGAACCAACTTTGTTCTTTTTTTAGGCCTTTTTTTCCTTTTTTCTTTTTGAACTCTTTAACTTACTTTCTTTCGGCCTTTCAATAGAATTTCTAAGTCTCATTTAACCCTCATACACCTCTTTTAGTGTCAATGGAGCAAGTGTAATATGCTATCCATTCACTACAAAGGAATAGCAGTTATTGTACCTGTTATATAATGCTCGTCTATCAAATTATCAAGGTTTTCCCAACAATAAATGGCTAACATACATAGGTACTACATCGTATAGTACTTTGTCAGCATACCTTCCAATATAAAATGACACCAAAACTTACTTGTCTACCTTCACTTCACCTCATTCATTTAACCATTGTAGTTTATATGGTCTAGGATTTTTCATACAATGCAGTCCCAATTTCTCAACAAGTATAGTACTAGCTACATTCGTGCAACTATCCCTATCTATAATTAGACTGAATACTTTCCCATTTATATAACACCTAAAATAAAAAAATATTATCACATTACTTTTCTCCTTCATCTTTTACATGTATATTAAGTGCACGTCGAACTACTAAAAAAGGCATAGAATTAGAATCACTTTCAAAATCAATAGCCTCATCATCTCTTAAGATCATAACCTTTTTATTAGGGCATTGGGATGCAATGTGACCTACCCCCAAGCATCTAAAATATTTATTTTACTATGCTTATCAAAAGAGGATTGAGTATTAGAATTACCTTTAACTGAGGTTGTATTTGTATTTTTAGATTTATTTTTGTAGTCAATGGACTTAAATGCACCCTTGTCTTCATACCAATTCGACTTCTATTGAGATGAAGAACCTGAATTCCCTTTGGCAATTCCCTTATATTTTGAGTTATCTCTTTACCTTCATAGCCATGTTAACCATGTCCTCTATTTCTACATAATGTTTTAGTTCAATAATATTGGCTATTTCTCTATTTAAACCACCTAAGAACCATGCCATTGTAATCTCCATATCTTCTTCAATATTGGCTCTAATCATAGCAATTTTCATTTCTTTATGGTAATCTTCCATGATTTTAGAATCTTGAGTCAATCCTTATAACCGTTAATATAGCTCCCTATAGTAGAAGTTAGGTATAAACCGCTTTCTTATTATTACCTTCATTTTAGCCTAAGTTTCAATAAGTCGCTCACCATTTTTATGCCTATCACGATAATTTGGTCCCATCAAACAAGTACATAGTCAGTGAATTCTACTATTGCTAACTTGACTTTCTTTATTTTTGAGTAATTATGATAATAAAAAATAAACTCCACTTTCTTTTCCCATTCCAAGTACAAATTAGCATTGTTCTTACCCTAAAAGGATGGAATCTTCATCTTAATACTATTAATGTTACTATCACATTTATTCTATCTACTACAACCTCTCATATATCTCCTAGTAAACTGAGCATCCATATCACTCTCATTATACCCAGAACCGTCTTGTTCGAATTTATCATCATGACAAAGATTTCTGACTCCTTGCCTTCTATTATTAGTAATGTTGGATGTTTACTTCAACTCTTCTATTTGGCTAGAATGCCTTTCTATTTCATCTCTCATCCCTTCAAGTATACGACCAAACCTCTTAAACTGTAATTACATAGCCTTCAACATCAAAGTCACATCTTGCTGGTTGTCACTCCCTTCAATTCCTTTATTTGACATGATGTAAAACTGCAAACAAAATGAGAAGGACTTCATGCACTCCTTTACGTGTTTCACTCAAGTAGATATCACTCCTCTCATGTTTCATACAATTAGGCTTTTATCCTCCTTTTGAGCTCACACTCTTTTGCCTTTTACTGCTCAAGATTATTCTCTTATGGTTTCTTTTTTCAATCAGCCAAACTAATAAAAAAATAATAATAACCAGTAGTACAATTTTGAATTCAATAAAGAAGTTTTTTCAAGAAAGATCAATGGTTATTCTAGAAGTAAACGATGCAATTAATAAGGAATGGGATCTCAAAATCAATGAAAAATAACATAATGGAATTTGGATATGGTTACTATAACAATTATTGTTAGAACCAGAAAAGGAAGAAAAAAAATTGAATGTGGGGGTTGTAGTAATGTAGTAGTTCACGGATACTGTAAAGGGGGGAATGTTCACAGATACTGTAGACGGTATTGTAGACATATTATACATGACTGTAATATTTGTTTTTTTTTTTAATTTTTATTTTTTTAATGTAGTTTTGAAGTTGACTGAAGAAATATGTTTAAATAGCAAATAATATATAGATAACTTATTTAAACTTGATTTAAGTCAAAACTTTGATACCAAATGATGCAAAACCCCCAAGATCAACTAGTCTTGAAACCCCCAAATCAAGTATCCAGGAACTATAAACCTCTTAATCTTATAAGAACATAATTCTAAACCCTAGAATAACAAAGTACTCAAGAATTTAGAATATTAATAGAAAGGAATTTGACGCCACAAAGATTTAATACCTTTGATAAGTCAATCGCAAATTCGTGAAGAAACCATAAAGATTAGCCAATTCTCACTTAGAGAAAAATCAAAATTCATTCAAATCAATAATAATATCCTTCAAGTTTATAAGGCTATTGATGTAAATTCAGCACAAGATAAGTCAAGTATGAATTTGCTTCAAGGTAAATCAAGCTCTAATTCAGCCTCACAAGATAATTTGTTGCAAAATGAGATAAAAGAAGCCCATATTGGTTCAGTCCAAGTCCAAATTCGTCCAGCCC
>JAVXUL010109398.1:0-18435 GCA_035590515.1 Trichilia minutiflora
GAAGAGGAGTCATGCTTTTGGCTCTTGTCTTCATCATAACAGTATCTTTGCATCAAGTCTCACAAAAGCCCCAAGGTAATTGTCTTTGAAAATTTTTGTTTTCCATGCTTTTAACTTAGGGTTTTTAGATAAAAAATTTACAAATTATGCACGATTTAGGCCATAGAACCATCATCACTCTTGTTCTCTAAGAAGAACACCCAAGTGAACCTAGAAAAGTTATCCACAATGATATATGCGTAATGTTTTCCACCAAGTGATAGAATTCTATTTGGACCGAAAAGATTCATGTGAATAAGTTCAAGGGGTTTGGATGTGGAAATGGCATTCTTGGGCTTAAATAAGCTCTTCACTTGTTTGTCTCTTTGATATGGTCTATATGTCTTATCCTTAGCAAACTTGAGGTTAGGAAGGTCCTCTAATATGTCAAGCTTAGCTAACTTTCTAATGAGATCCATGCTATAATGCTCTAACCTTCTATGCCACAACCAAGAATCATCACACATCACTTGCTAGCACACAGAAGATTCAACTACCATTTTATCTAATTCAATAACATAAATATCTCTTATCCTAAAAGCATGCAAGATTCTACTACCAGCATCATCAAAAATATCACATGCATTTTTCAAAAATCTAACATTATATCCAATGTCACACAACTGAGATATACTAAGTAGATTGTATTTTAATCCATTTACTAGTAATACATTAGAGATTTTGATCTGGTTTACCTCAATTTTGTCAATCCCAACAACCTTGCCTCTACTGCTATCTCCGAAGATCACATCTTTTCCCTTTTTCTTTGAGAGATGTATGTAGATGCTTGTTGTTAGTTATATGTCTTGAGCAGCCATTGTCAAGAAATCACTTGAATTTTCTGGGTGAATTTTATTCATTTTGCCCCTGCATAACAAATATTCATTACTTTGGTACCCATTTAACTTTGGGTCCATAAAAGTTAGTGCTAGATTTGGGAGCATCAACACCAACTTTGGAACCCTTAGGAACCTAAATTAATTTTGGACCCCTGTAGGTTTTATTCCTTATGGAACACTTGTTGATGTGGTGTCCTCTTCTACCATAGTAATGCTAAGCAGAAAAAGATTTCGTTTAACTTGATGCTTTTACAAAATAGTTTGAGTATGATTTTTGCTTAGCATTCGGTCTATAGCCTATTCCTACTCTATCAAAAATCATTCTTTGACTTTCAAGTAGTTTGTGTAAAGCATCCTTTCCTAGAGTAAATTTTGCTAAGATCCTTTTTAACTTACTGATCTCCTCATTTAGTTCTTTGTTCTTACCCTTTCCTACATTTATTTCTATATCACATTTACATGCATTTTCCTTTGATTTTAACAAATCATTTTCCTTTGTTAGCATGCAATATTTCTGTTTTTTCTCTTTATATTTAACATAAAGTTTTTCAAAGTTAGATTTTAGTTCCTCATATAAGTCCAGCAATTCATCATGCTATAACTCATCATCATTGTCAGAACAAGTATCATAATAATCAGAGGAGGATTTGAAAAGTACCTCATCATCCTTTTTGGCTATGAGATAAAAGTTGGCACACTCAACTTCTGATCCAGAAGAGCTCTCTCATCTGATGACTCATGTCTCATCCCACATCACTTTCATAGCTTTCATTTTCTTCTAATCCTTCTTGTTCTTCCTTGTAAGACACTTTAGTCTAGTTTGTCCTGGTTTCTTATACTCGTAGCATATGATTTCCTTCTCTCTTTTCTTTTTCTGTCCTTCTTGAATTTTTCTGGTTTCTCTTCTTTCTGGAACTATTTTCTTCTCTAGTTCTTTCTTCTGGCTTTATCTCCATCGAATATTTTCTTCATTCTCCTAGCCATTAGCAAGAACTCATCCTCTTTTGAAGAGTTTTCTGTGCTATCTTCTTCCTCTTCCTCTTTTGTGCTCTTGAGAGCAATGTTCTTCTTCCCACTTTCTCTATCATCTTGCTCGTTCCTGTTTGTTTTCAGCTCATATGTCATCAAGGAACCCAACTGTTCTTCAAGGAGAAGCTTGCTGAGGTCGTGTGCCTCTCTTATAGTTGTCACTTTAGTCTTCCATGTCTTTGGCAGACTCCTCAGAATTTTGTTCATCAAGTCCATGTTCGAATAAAACCTGCTAAGAGATTTTAAACCATTTGTTATATCAGTAAAATGAGCGAACATGTTTTTGATTGACTCATGACTTTTCATATTGAAAAGTTCATAGTCATACACAAGCATGCTTATTTTAGAGTCTATGACTTTATTGGTCCCTTCATGGGTAACCTCAAGCATGTCCCAAATTGCCTTGGCTGTGTCACAGCCAGACACCCTATTATATTCTGACCTGTCTAATGAGCAATAAAGCATATTTATTGCTTTATCGTTTAACTAGAATTGAGCTTTCTCTTCAGGAGTCCACTCTGGCTTAGGTTTTATTTTTCTCTCTTTAGAGATTGCATTTATGGTCATAGGGGGTTTGTAGCGATCCTCTATGATGGTAAGAATTTTGAAATCTAGATTGCTGAGGAAGATTTGTATACGCTTCTTCCAATATACATAATCAAACTCATTTAAAAAAGGAGGTTTGCTTATAGACTGACCCTCTACTATGTGAGATGGAATGTTTGATGAAGATGCTATAAAATCTACTACTCATAGGTATTTAATCCCATATCAAGTGAGTTAGGCTCTGATACTAATTGAAGTCCTAGATAGCAAAATCCAAGAGGGAGGTGAATTAGAATTTTATAAGTTTTAAAACGAAATTTAAACTGAACGTGTAAAGAATGCAAAGAGAGAGTACATCAATAATGCAAGACTCGATTTTTATAGTGGTTTGACTACAAGTCTAGGTCCACTCTTCTCAATTGATTCCAGTCACACCGAGGTTCATTACGTCCTTGTTTTTACGGGTAAAGAGAAATCTAAAATACAACTCTTTCTTTGAATGGGTAAAGGGTAACCACAATTACACTTTTCTTTTAAATTGGATGAAGTGAAACCCAGTATAAATCGTTCTTTCTATGGGTGAAGAGAAACCCAATTTTATGTCTGAAATAATAAAAAAAAAAGATTACAAACTCTCTAAAAAAGTATATGTTTCAATATGCACAAACTTTTTCTCATTAAAATAAATGTAAAGAATTTTTCAGAGAGAATAAAAGTAATTGCAGAAGAATAATGTTTCGTACGTTTAATGCTCTTCAACCACCTTAACTTCTTCAAATTTGGTGGATTTTATATCTACAATGAATTTCTTCCAATGGCTCTATTATGCTCATTAATGACGATAATAAATGTTTCTGAACTAGTTGTTATAACTCTGATTTCTGTGAAGGTATCGATACATGTCTCCAGGTTATCGATATGTTTGAGTTACAGGGCTTGAGGGTATCAATACGTTGACTATGGTATCGATACATTTTCACGTAAAAACGATGATGTTTGTCATGAACATATTGATGCAGGCTTCAAGGTATTAGTACGTTTGGAAATCTTTCTAAGGGTGTCGATACATTTGTCCAAGATATTGATACGTTTAAGAGGTCCATCAAGCTATAAGGGTATCAAAACGATCTTGCACATTCTTTAGTTTCTTCATCATCAACGTATCGATATGTTGGACCAAGGTATCGATATGTTTAAGCATTTTTCAAAGGTGTCAAAATGTTTGAGACAGGGTTCTGAAACTCGAGCTCAAAATCAGCACTGTAACTAAAACATATCGATACGTTTGAATAACATATCAATACGTTTAAGCCTGGATGAGCTTTCTTGAGACTTTGACTCCATTTCTCACCTACAAAACGTATTTCGCCTTTTTAAAAACCAAGTGAATTATATTTATCCTTTGTAAAATTTATAATCATCACTTACATACATAAATTAATTTTGTTATAAATTTGGCATCATCAAAAATAAAAAACATATGATATCCATTATCAAAAACAAATATGCCATCAATCTTCTAACTTTATATTATCATCAAAAATCATTTTAGGGCCATCAAAATCATAGAAGTAATCATCAAAAACAAAAGTTATAAACAATATCAATTCATAATATCAGCAATATCAATTTATAGTAATCCATAAACAATATCAATCCAAAATTAATAAACATAAATAATCTATAAATAAATAGTCAAATCCATAGAAATACATTTAATTATGTGGAGTATATTCTCGTTCTTTCTGGCCTTCTTCTTCACTTTTCCAAGATGTTTTACTATATCTTATAATTAGTAGATGAATTACCTCATGAGAAATTTGGAACATTAAATAGATGAGAATGAGCTGAACACTCAACTCCTAAAGAATCAAAGGTGGCCTGTAATCTGGATAAGATGGCTTCTACTACTATTGTGATCTGGGCTTATAGTGTAGAGGTAGTGCTCTTTGATCTCCTAGAATAGGTGTAGGAGTAAGGGTAGCTATATGTTCCTTTCAACATGATATCTATTATAGGGACTGTCGTGTCTCTATCCTAAAAATGTCTACTAATAGACTTAAATTTACCACTTTTTGGTGTAAGGAGCCTAAAATATATTTACCTTCGTTAATCCTTCGATCTATGTTATGAAACTGAGTTAACATTATTGACTCAAAACTACCTATCTTATCTAAAATCTTTAAAGCTAGATGCTTAAGAAGTGAAACAAAAGGACGTAGTACCAAACGCAATCGTTGAATTCAAGGCAGTCATACAGGAGCCTCCTCAGCTACTGTCAAGGCATTTAATGATCTTTATGTTATTGGCTATGATAGTTTTAACACTATTATGGATGGATTAATCTATTGTGTAAAAGGTTGTTGTGCTTATGTCTGCTCTTATGGGGGTGAGTGTGGAAAATATAGATTTTCAAATTGCTGCTCGTCGATCTAATGCTCTAAGTGATCCTATAGGTTAAGCTACAAGGCCTGATGATAGTATCGGGCTTATAATACTCATTCTCCATTTATAGTTTGCTCGTAATGAATATGGTATAATGTGGTCTCTCCTAAGTTTGTCGATGGATATGGCTCGATATTGTCCACGTCTTTCAGAATCCTCTTAGACACATGTCTCAGATGTCGATCACGGTATACTCATAATAGAGCTGATATAAACTCGAACTAAATGTTTGAATCATCTCGAAAATGATCCAAAGTAAGATGTTAAGCATTTTGTCCTTAATGATGCATCGCATTTACGACAGGTCTTCTAGGGTCATCTTTGAAAATTGATCTGAACTAGCATTAAAGTTGTATAAAATAAAAAAAATGAAGAATCTGCTCATGAATCCCTACTTGAACAAGCTTGAGATCAACCATAGTCATTTTCAGGTTTTGGAATACAATTCAATAGGCATCCAACGCCTAAAAATTACCAGCAAAATAGGCTTTTCCTTCAGGAATAATGCCCAAACATCTACCCATTGTAATCTCTTTAATCTCAAAATCAACTCCTTGTATAGATATTTTAAACTTAATAGCTATTTTCTTCTAGTTTTGAGATTTTAATTATCTAAGTTAGAATAAAACAACCTAATCAAATCTTTGTGATATTGTCCTCTATAACTCAGGAGTCTTATCCATCCACATTATCTAAGTTGGTTTAAATATGGGAAACCAATAGATTCCAAAAAATCAAAATCAATAACTCGGCTCAGAGATACCTTGAGAAGGACAAATTATGAAAGAAAGCGATCCTCAACCTTTTGGGTTACCAAACCTCAAAGATTACGCTTTGGTGGTGGATTTTGTGTTGAGCTTTTCACTCGTTGCTTCTGACATTGTGGAGCATTCTTGGACATCTTCATACGTTGAGGCATCTTGGATTTTTGATGGATTTAAGCAAGATTTAAAGTTTTGCAATGATTTTGAGAGAGAAATTGAGTGTTTGAGAGAGATATACAAAGCATTTGAAAGAGATTTCATAGATTTTTGAGTGAGAAAGAAGAAATTTTTATGTTTGTGATATAAAGAGAAAGTTATGACAGTAAGAAATAAAGGCAAAAACCTATTTTAAAGATAGAACGTACAAAAGTGTCGATGCTTTTAAGTATGGATACTTGTTGTTTTGGTTTTCACAACTGTGGGGAAAGTGTCCATAGTTTTAGAGAAATTATTGATACTTGACATTTAAATTTTCAGTTCTCAAAAATTGAATCGATATGCCTCTTGGATTTGAGTTAAAGGTGGGGCATGTGGCTATTGTTTATTGGCTATGAAGAAATAGTGGGAAAACCAAAAAGTCTTGAGTTGATTCTATCATGACACGGGTTAATGTTGTTAGATAATGCATTTAATACATATTAATTATGGTCTAAAGTGTTGATAGTACCCTTGAAGTATTGATACTTCTCTATGCTCCTTATGAACCTATGATCTATGTATCGATCATTTTTGGAGTCAAACCTTGACTTTTTAGTAAACGCATAAAGTGTTGATACTTTTGCCACCTAGGTTGATACATGTATTTGTATTGATATTTTTCTTGACATCGACTTAAAGTGTTGATACATTTCCTTAATGTATCGATACTTTCTTAGCTTATTGAACTAAAAACCTTAAGCTCTCGATCTTCTTTCTAAAAAAATAACTCCCTTTAAACCTTATTAGAATTTTCTCCATCTAGCTCATCTCTATCATCCCTAATTTATTCTTAATATCACAAAAACATTCTCTATCAAGAGGTTAAGTAAAAATGTCAGTTAATTGATCACTAGTGTTAACATATTCAATACACACATTGTAACATCCCGGTTTGATGAGGGCGGGAAGTGGCATCAGAGCCGAGAGAGCCTGAGCAAAGAGCGACTTTTGACAGGCTTCTAGGATGACAGGTATGAATCGA
Organism: Trichilia minutiflora; assembly: GCA_035590515.1. Taxonomy (NCBI): domain Eukaryota; kingdom Viridiplantae; phylum Streptophyta; class Magnoliopsida; order Sapindales; family Meliaceae; genus Trichilia; species Trichilia minutiflora. Next base: position 6,843 of record JAVXUL010109398.1, read on the forward strand.
ATCCCACATCAGAATGGGAGAGAAAGTTACTGGGCTATATATGTAGAGTTGGAACCAAGTTGTCAATAAGGCCTTTTAGGATGGATGGTGGTTTAACTTCAAGAACTACGCAGTTAAACGTGCTTGGATGAGAGTAATACCAAGGTGGGTGACCTCTTGGGAAGTTCTCAGGATAACCCATTACCAAGAACAAAATCGTGAGGCCCCAAGGGTTGGGCTAAAGCGGACAATATTATTGACAGACTTGGACCAGGTGTTACACACATCCCTTTTACTCATATGATCCCTAATGAAATGTTATCTAATTTTTATGTGGTTAGTCCTTGAATGATGGACAAGATTTTTAATTAGAATAATTACACTTATATTGTCACAAATAATGGGAATTTTACTGATGTCTAAACCATAATTAAGTAATTAGTGTTTAATCTATAGGAACTATACAACAATTATATACAGATATATATTCTGCTTCTATTATTGATAGAGCAACCATATTTTGTTTCTTACATAGCCATGTTACCGATGCATTACTTAGAAAGTAATAAGTCTCACTTGTGCTTTTCCTATCCACTTTACAACCTCTATAGTCAGTATCTGAGTAACCATTTAAATCAAACTCACCATCCTTAGGATAAAATAACCTTAAGTTTGGTGTATATTTAAGGTATCTAAATATCATTTTTAAGGTTACAAGGTGTGATTCTTTTGAATTTGCTTGAAATCTTGCACACACATATACACTATACAGAATGTTTGGTCTAAAGGCAGTCAAATATAACAAAGACCTTTTATACCTCTATATAATCTTTGATCTACAATCTTGCCTAATTCATCCTTATTTAGTGAGGTAGATATACTTATTGGGGTGTGAACTTGTTTTCTCTTTAATATCTCAAATTTTCTCAAAAACTATTTGATGTATTTGGTTTGGGAGACGTAAAAACGATCACTTGTTTGTTTTATTTATAAACCCTAAAAGAAATTTAACTCTTACATCAAACTCTTTTCAAAATCATTTTTCATAAGATTGAAAAATTTAATGCACAAGACTCATTTGTGCTTCCAAAAATAATTTCATCCACATATATTTGAACCAATAATATGTCACCATATTTGGTTTTCATAAAAAGTGTAGTATCAACTCTCTTCTTTACAAAATTATAGTTTAATAAAAATTCACTAAATCTTTTATATCAAACTTTAAGAGTTTGTTTTAAACTACAAAGGGCTTTAGTGAGTTTATAAATATGGTTTGAAAATTTATGACTTTCAAAACTAGAAAGTTGCTTTATATATACTTTTCACTTAGAAAACTATTGAGAAGAGCACTTTTAACTTCTATTTGATAGAGTTTGAAATTCTTAAAACATGCAAAGGCTAAAAGTATTCTTATCGCTTTTAATCTAACCACTATTACACATGTCTCATCATAGTCTATACCTTCCTCTTAGCTATACTTTTGTACAACTAATCTAGACTTATTTCTTACAATATTTTCACTTTTTAAGCTTATTTCTAAACACCCACTTATGCCTATAGTGGGATGGTCACTAGATCTATAAACTAAGTTCCACACTTTATTCCTTTGGAATTGTTTGAGCTTTTTTTTTGTATAGTAATCAACCAATTCTCATCTTTTAAGGCCTCTTTTATATGACTCAAATCTAATTAGGATGCAAAGACTAGGTTTTAAGCCTCTTCTAAGTTTTGAGATATTTTTTCATTGACTTTACTAGTTTTAACTTCTTGAGAGGGATCTCCAATGATCAACTTTCTTAGATGGTTAAAGGCATACTTCCAAGCCTTAGGAAGTTTCTTAGGGGTTTCTTCATCTTCAACAACTACTTTCTTATGCTTTTCTTTATAATTATCCTCTAAACTCAAGGTTTTTATTATTCTATAACCTTAATTTTTTGGTCTTTTCCTTTGCAAGCATCTTAGGTAGATTCGGGTCAAACTCATCAAAGGTAACATGAATTATTTCCTCAACCACTTAAGTATGTAGTAATTACATCCAAAGATTCTAAAGTATTTGATCTTAGGCTTTCTTTGATAGATAAACTCATAAGGAGTTTTCTTTAATATCTTCGTAATGAGAACTGTATTTGAAATGTAACAAGTAATGTTAATGTCCTCGACCTAAAAGTATTAGGGTAAATCAACTTACTAAGCATTGTTTTACCCATCTTTTATAAGGTTCTATTTTTTTCTCTTAATTGTTCAGTTTTGTTGTAGAGTCATTTATCAATGTCTGATTAAGAACTCGAATATGGACCAAACCAACAGAACTTGAAAATCATTTATATCAAGTCAATGGATTCGATATTAATAATTATTCATATTTTAATATAAATAACACATAATCAAACCTGCTTTAATATGTAAAACGTGATTAGTTTTATATGTATATATTATCTAAATTATGTACATTTCTACCAAATAAAGATAATGACATCTTAAGTTGAAAGAGTATTTTATACACTAGTACAATCATATAATGAATCATTGATAATATGATTCTATGTGATTTATCATATTTTTGGTTAAGTTTAAAAAATAGTTCTTTAAGTTTTATTCCATGCTAATATCCTAATAACATAACTATCATATTATCCGTATTAATATCTGTTGAGGTGTGAATGTGAACGTGGCTGTTACATCACCGGATCCATACCGGAGAGAGTTGTTGGCCGGAATTTGCTTGCAGAGCTTCACCTCTAAATCCCTGTAAGATAATAACACACTAAGAGTTACGTCGGGTGGGGGTCCTGACGAAAAAACTCCGATTCCTAAGTCAGATACGATGAAGAAAGATGTGGTGAATTTCAGTAAGTAAATCGAAATTGAATGTAAGAAATGAAACTCCTTTACCAAGTGTGAAGAAGAGAAAACCGAAAGAGGAATGCCAATCGGAGGTATAAGTAGAAAGCCAAAATCCAAAAATCAGAATTCTCCTCTTTACTAGAGAAACCCCTTTATATAGTGCTTTGGTGATGTGACTAGACATCAGAGAATGAGAGTGATGGGACTCTAGTGCCTTTAGATAATGTGTAGCCGTATTCTATTAATGTTTTAGCTAATATTTCTTCAATTTCCAAGTCTGTTACTGTCACATTATTTGAAAATGGATGGAGGATGGGACAAAAAACTCTTAGGATAGGGTATCTACTCCCATCATAGAGTCTGCTGTGTCCGTGATCATTCTCATTTTTAAAGGTATGGGCACATGACTAGGGGTTCTCTAGTTGGGCCCACATGTATGCTGGTGAAGGGAGGATGTTTCCCTTGTCGTTGTAGTTGTAAGGCTGATACGGACTTTTTAAGGGCTTTGATTACCATCTGTCTGAGGGCTTCAACCGTTGTTACCTAAGAGCTGTGGTGCGTCCCTAAGTCTTGAGGGTAAACTATCGAGGGATATTGGATACCCCCTGAAAGAGGACGAGTGTTTGATTGATAACTCGACTCCGTGGGACCTGAGGCGGCTTTGCTTGAGAGATTGACTCTTTGGGGTCGAGACAGGGTTCCCCTGAGAGGGTGACTCCCTGAGACCTGAGGCTGGATTCACCCGGAGAGGCTAAAATACCTGGGACAGAAGTGCCACATTTCTTTTTGATGAGATCCCACGTGTTACTCACATATTTTTTTCGACAGATAGTCCCCCAATTTTTGGTATAAGACTTGCTAAGCGCACATCAAAAACTCCTAGTCGAATCAATCTGGCTTCTAGGGGGAGGGCCTTTATAAGACCTGAGGCAAATTTTTACTGTGAAGGAGATATCAGCTGAGATGATTTGAGTGCTTCAGACGTTACTTCATTGTTGAAAGATCTCTATTTGACGAAGCCGTTAACTATCTAGTGCCGTATCTTTTCTTGAGATCTTTAATTCACCCTCATTAAATGTTGTATGTCAGGGGTCTTATCATATAGTTGTCCCTAAGCTTGCAACGCTTCGTACTTCAAAAAGATTTGAATACTCGATTGTGAATGGACCACGTGTCAGAACCTTGATGGCGGGTACTCAACCGGTCCTTGAGTCGCGAAAGCATTGAAGGGGCTATGACACGTGGCCATCCCTTGTCCGTTCAAATCAACGGTGAAGATTGATCCTTCCTCACTATAAATACCCCCCTTCCTCAGCTGTCATTTTTATTTCCTGCCTTCTATGATAGCTTTAACTCTGGTGCTCTCTAACTCCCTTTCTTTTTCTGTTTTTTGTAGTCTTAGTTTGGTTTCTGTTTCTGTTTTTTGTAGTCTTAGTTTGGTTTCTGCTTCTGCTTCTTTATCATTTGTTCCTCTTTTTGTGTGTTTGTAGGTGCTTGTGCTCGAGTCCTTCCTTGCGTGTTACTGGTAGATTGATAATCTTATCTTGAATAGGTAAAGGGTTTGAGACTTTTTTAATTTTTGGAAGTTGTTAAACCTTTATGCATCTCTAGGTTTTCCCATGGTCAGGAAAATGGTAGATAAAAACAATTTCTCTGATACCACCGTTAGTGGTCAGGAAGAGGCCAGTGATCCCATCAGGACCCAAGAGTCGGGTGAAGATGGAAGGACTGCTTTTGAGCAGGCTTGGGCTAGAGGGCCTAATGAGGTTGACTGGTTTGTCTTAACAGTAACTGAGACGGACTTGCTGGCATATAGGAGGGCTTTTGGTATTCCTAATAGTGTGCAACTGAGGATATCGTCTGGGAATGAGGTCCCAAGTGACCTGACGTCAGGGAAAATGGCATTTAATGAGGAGCACTTGCTACTGAGGGCCCGCCTTCCCCTATAGAACTACTTTGTTAGGCTCTTTGAAGCCTTGGTAATCCATCCTTACCAACTTACTCTGAATAGCTGACGGATCCTGAGCGAGTTGTTTATGCTAAGTTTCCTCAAGAAAAGTCTCGCCTCGACAACTGACGAGGTATTACATTTGTATTCCTTCAGGAAGAATACTAACCAGTACCCCGAGTGGTACTTCCTCCAAGTTCATGGAGGGTTCCAGTCCAGAGTGAAAGGCACTCCTTCCTATAACAAGGACTGAAAAAATCGCTAGTTCATCATCAGCGATGATTGTACCGAGCCTTCCCCTAGCTCCCTTCCTCCCTCCTTCCAAGAGTCTGGTACGTATATGAAAGATACTTTTGCCCTTTTTTTGGGAGGGAGCTATACTGACACTGATAGGTTTTCTATGGTAGTCGCAGGGAGGGATCAGGTAGATATCCCGGTAGGTGTCGAAAATAGACTCTTGGAGCTTCCCATTATGGATGTGAAGCAATAGCTGAATGCAAACAATATGATAGCCTCCGGGTTGACATCCAAGGCAGTGTCCAGAAGCAAGCTCTCTAAACAGAGGGCTCAGATGAATAAAGGTAGGGCTTTCTTAAATTACTTTTTTTGACTGGCTCTTTTCTTTTCATTTTGACGGCTAACCATGCCTTCTTTGGTGTAGAGGCGGGGACCAAAAAGACCTTAGCAGGCAGGAGGAGGTCCAGCAGCGTACTAAGAAGCATACCACCAAGGGGGCATTGAAAGTATCTAAGGCCACTGACCTGAAGACAAAGGCGCCGGGTGATAAAGAGAAGGGGGCGTCAAATAGGGGACCCCAAGAAGACTCCTAAAAAGGAGGGAGAGAAGAAGGCCGTCTGCCCTAAGGAGAAAGGCATCTCCTTCAAGGAGTCGAGGGAGGAGCCAGAGAAGCGTCCTCAAAAGGTTGACCCGGCCCTGGCTAAAGATAAAGGAAAAAAGCCCATGGATGAAAGCCTTGCTGAGTCAAAGAAGAAGCAGAAAGTAGACTTTTTGCCTCGCCTAATTGACGGTCAGCTGAAGAGGGTCCCAGACCGTGTGGCACCCCCTAAGGGCTTCAACCGCTATTACCTGAGAGCTGTGGTATGTCCCTAAGTCCTGAGGGTTAACCACCTGAGGGACGTTAGATGCCCCCTGAAGGGGGATGTGTGTTTGCCTGAAAAGTCGACTCCTTAGGACCTGAGGCCGCTTTGCCTGAGAGATTGACTCCCTAGGGCTGAGACGAGGTTCCCCTGAGAGGGTGACTCCCTAGAACCTGAGGCCGGATTCACCTGGGGAAGCTGAAATACCTGGGACGAAAATGCCATGTATCTTTCTAACGAGTTGTCACGTGTCACTAGTATATTTTTTCCAATAATATCATCTTACGATATTCATCGGAGACATTCAAAGTACTTATAATGTGATAGTGATGCCTGATCAATACGGTTTTTATAGAGAATAATTTACATAATTAAATTATTTAGACAGTTCATATACATACTCTATCATTAGTATATTTAAGAAGAGGAAGCAGCATACACATATGAACATAAAACATTTTCTTATTAATGAATATATATAGTACATAGTATATACAATAACTCAATACAAAATGCTATAAACAGACAATATAAATGGTTTTAGGGCATACATTACTAACAAACTTTCACTTACACTAAAGTAATTTGCTATTGTATCTAATACCCATCTTTTCAAGATGCTAATCCAACTACTTCAGTGTCATCGCTTTACTAAGAAGGTATCTTCTAAATAATGATTTCTCCATTACCAACAAACTCTCTCAAAATATAGTACTTTTATTGATTATAATTGGATTTCTGGTATGCTCTTGGTTCTTTTGCTTGTGCTATAATACCTGTATTATTACATAATAAACTTATCAGATAGACTATACTAGGAACTATACCTAGTTCAGATATAAACTTTCACATCCAAACTACTTCTTTAACTGCTTCTGAAATAGCAGCATGTTTAGCTTCTATAGTGGAGTCAATTATTATTGTCTACTTGAAAATTTTCTAATTGACAGTACTTCTATTACACAAAAAAATAAAACTAGATGTAGATTTTCAATCATCTACATTTGATTGAAAATCTGAATTTGAATACCTATGGATACTTAACTCTTGAGATCTATAACTCAAAATCAAATCCTTAATCATTTTTAAGTACTTAAGAATGATTTTCATTGCTGACCAATGTTTTTCTTGAGATTGGCCTGATATCTGTTAGTAACACTTATTGAATAAGCTATATTAGATCTTATAGATAGCATAACATATATCAGGCTATTTATAACTGATGCATATGAGACTCTATTTATCTATTACCGGAATCGCTTCTGGCACATAAGTTACAATTTTTATTGCCTAATACCCAATTTAGTCCTAAGTTAATACAGCTAGAACCACACCTGTAACCCAAGTCAATTCGTGAGATTTTTTAAAACCACTAGTGAGATACACACAAAATACGTGCAGGATTATTATTAAGACCATCATACTTGTTGACTATTGATGAATTGATCAGATTAACCAACTAAAGTTAGCTTTCGTTATTATATATTGAACAGAAGTAAACGCTTCAGTAATGGTCGGACAGTACTAAAAAGTCATAGCAAACCTTATAGCTACTTATACTAAAAAACAAGGAAGTGTAAATCCTCCTAGGCAATAAATATGTTGATATAAGTACAGACGTATTTACTAGTCATATCATCTGTAATCGCCTGAATCTCAAGACGTTCTTCGAATCAATTGTAGACTTTATTGAGATAGGTAAACCAAGGGACTCTCCCACTTTCATTAGTCTTTAGACTTATGTTTATTGACATGTAAAGCATTTCGATGATAACAAAATGGATGCCCAAAGTCAAGATTAAGATGGATGACCAAATAATAAATTTCTCAAGTTTTTATAAATTGTGTAATCAATGCAAATTTGGTTAAGTTTAAAGCTCAAAGCATGTTCATTAAAATGGTTTTCAAAAAGGACTTCTATATTTCAAAATACCTTTAAAGTGTATTTGAAAACAAACTCAAAAATCTCATTTATTAAAACCAAAAAAGGCCTTGAAATAAAAGTTTTTATTTTTCAAAGTTACAAGGCTTCGGTCGAACAAATAGGGCCATTCGGTCGACCGAATTGGTTCAAAGTCACAGAGTCCCATTTTTCTCGGTCAAACGAACAGAGTGCTTCGATCAAACGAAAGAAGAATTCGATCGAACAAACCTCTGGTTCAGTCGAACGAATCTTGTACATTTTGAGAAACAGAGGGCTGGAGTTTTGTCGGTCGAACAAACAAGCGCTTTGTTTGAACGAATATGAGCCAGAGCCTATTCGATTGAACGAACCTATACCTTCGGTTGATCGAATTTGCGCAGATTTGAAAATAACGGCTAGTTTTTACTGTGTAACGGTTAGTTTTTTAGAAAACCTATAAATAGCTCACTGTTTTCATGTTTTTTCTTCTTTAACACATATATTTTCACTGTTACATTGGTTTTCATTGAGAAAAATTCTTTGAGCTTACCTTTTGCTTATTCATTATTCTTGAGAGAGAAAGTGCTTCATCTTGTACTAATCCAGTGATATTCAAGGAAGATTAACCTTCCTTTTCTCTCTTATAATTTTTATATCTTATAGCAAGAAGAGAGGATTTCTTTTCTTAGTTTCTTTTGAGAGTTATGAATCACTTGTGATAGTGATTGGTTTGTAAGGTTAGGAAGTGAACCCAAAAAATCTCCATTGTGTAAAAGTGAGCCTTGTTTGATAAGGTTTGAGTTAGTGAATACTTCAAGAGGTTCTTGAAGGAAGTGGATGTAGGCTTGGATTTGGCCGAACCACTATAAACCGTGTTGCAAAGTTTCTCTTTACCCTTATCCTCTATTTGTGTTTGCACATTGGGTTGTGAAAAACTAAAATTGTGAGAAGTTTAGCTCTAAATTTTTGAAACCCAATTCACCCCCCCTCTTGGGTTGCCTTAGTGAGATTTCATTTGGTATCAGAGTGGGTTCTCTTGAAAAAGACTTAACCGTCTAAGAGAAGATCTATGGTAACTACCGAAAACATCGAGGGACAATCAACCACAAGACCTCCATTCTTCGACGAAAATGATTACTCTTATTGGAAAGCAAGAATGAAGATCTTTTTACAAGCCACGGACTACGAGCTTTGGAGAGTGGTTAGCATTGGTCCACACATACCAATGATGAGAAATGAGAAAGGAGAAAACGTGCCTAAACTGGAAGAGGAGTGGGATGAAGGTGATTTAAAGAAAGTCTCACTTAATGCAAGAGCCATCAATGCATTGTATTGTGCCGTATACAAAAAGGAGTTCCACTGCATTTCCACATGTGAGAGTGCCTATGACATTTGGCATGCTCTCGAGATCGTTTATGAGGGGACGAGTCAAGCGAAAGAATCAAAGATTAGCCGGCTCACTCGACAATATGAACTCTTTAAAATGGAGCCCCAAGAATCCATTCACGGGATGTATACTAGGTTCATGGATGTTGTGAACTCTCTAAAAGCCCTTGGGAAGAAATTCATAAACAGTGAACTTGGGAAGAAGATCTTAAGGTCTTTACCTAAGGAATGGAGAGCTAAAATTATGGCTATTGAAGAAGCAAAGGACTTGAATGTGATTCCTCTTGATGATCTCATTGGATCCCTCATGGACTATGAAGATAAAATCATGAATGACAAAGATGACGATGATAAAAAAAAGAAGAGCATAGCTTTCAAGGCATCCATGCATGATAGTGATGATGATAGTAGCGGGGAAGAAGACGAGGAAATGGTGTTTATGGCAAGAAAATTCAAAAAATTCTTGAAGTTTAAAAAAGGGTATGGCAAGAAGAACTTCAAGGAATATCAAAATGATGGTGCAAGGGGAGACAAAGGAAAGAAGCTTGAACTCACATGCTTTGAATGCAAAAAGCCCGGGCACATCAAAGCGGATTGTCCACTCATCAAGTTCCACAAATTTAAGAAGAAAGGAAAGAAGGCAATGGTGGCTACTTGGGACGATGATGAGGATAACTCCTCAGATGAGGAAATGGAAAACGAGATGGCCAACATGTCTTTTATGGCTCTTGAGGATGATGATGAGGTAAAATCACCCTATTCATCTCATGACTATGATTAATTATTAGATATATTTGAAGAATTCCATGATGAATTTAAAAAATTACTTGTTAAAAATAAAGCTTTAAACAAGCAAGTTAATTCTTGTTTGAATGAAATTGCCTCCTTAAAGGAAATTAAAATCAAATTTGAAAAAGAAAAAGAATTTCATTTAAATGAGATAGATGATCTTAAAAAGAAGTCTAAGGATCTACATAGAATTGTTCTAAAATTTACAAAAGGACAAAAGAACTTGGACATGCTATTAGGGTCACAAAGGTGTGTGTTTGATAAATGTGGTTTAGGATATCATACTCACACCAAACAAAAGTTGTATAAAAATTATTTTGTTAAACCATCCCCAAAAGTAGAAGCTAATGCCACTTGTCATTATTGTTGCTTGTATGGACACACTAGCAATAGATGTCTAATTAAGAAGAATGAATTTGGGATTAACATGGTATGGGTTCCTAAAAGAACCAAAGCTAACCCCAAAGGACCCAAGAGTATTTGGGTACCTAAAGTGAAACATTAAATTGTGTTTGTAGGTTGCAAGGAGCAAGAAGTGGTTCCTTGATAGCGGTTGCTCAAAGCATATGATGGAAAACATGATGATTCTCTCTAATTTTGCAAAAATCAAAAGTAGAGAACATGTAACATTTGGAGACAACGCTAAAGGGAAGATCCTTGGCTCCGGAGATGTTGGTAACAAACACTTAACCCTTATTGAAAATGTGTTTTTAGTTAGTAATTTAAAGCATAATTTATTAAATGTTAGCCAACTTTGTGACAAAGGTTATATTGTGGTGTTTGATAATACTAGTTGTTTGACTAAAAATGCCATAAATGATGAAGTTATTTTTGTTGGTAAAAGAAATGAAAATGTGTACACCATAGACATTGATTGTGCATCTCTTAGTGAAAATTGTTTTTCCGCATTGCATGAGAATAATTGGTTATGGCATAAAAGGCTAGGACACATGAGCATGGATTTGATCTCTAAAATTTCTAAAAAGGATGCAGTGAATGGGCTTCCAAATATCAATTTTGAAAAAGATAAAATATGTGATGCTTGTCAATTTAGGAAACAAGTCAAATCTTCCTTTAAAGCTAAAACTCATATTTCAACTTCTAGACCTCCTCAATTGCTACATATTGACTTGTTTGGTCTTCTAGAACGGCTAGTTTAGGAGGCAACCATTATGCATTTGTCATAGTAGATGATTTCTCTAGATTCACTTGGGTGTTATTTCTAGCAACTAAGGATGAAGCCATTCATTCATTTTTAAAATTTTCAAAGAAAATTCAAAATAAAAAAGGCATCATCATAACATGCATTAGAAGTGATAATGGTGGTGAATTTGAAAACCTCCTTTTTGAAAATTTTTGTGATGAGCATGGCATTGAGCATCAATTTTCTTGTCCTAAGACTCCTCAACAAAATGGTGTCGTAGAAAGAAAAAATAGGTCTATTCAAGAAATGGCAAGAACAATGTTGAATGAGTTTTCACTTCCACACTATTTTTGGGCCGAGGCCGTAAACACTTCTTGCTATGTTTTGAATCGTGTTTTGATTAGACCAAATTTAAATAAAACCCCATATGAGCTTTGGCATAATAGAAAACCCAACATTGGCTATTTTAAAGTTTTTGGGTCAAAGTGCTTTATTTTGAA